>QOKR01000231.1:0-60903 GCA_016880985.1 Phytophthora idaei | reverse complement strand
TTGATCAACATTCTGTTTAACTTGATTTTTGTATGGTTGAGTGGGTGTTCATATATTGGTCGCGATGTCGATAATGGTCACTTGTATACCAGACCCTTCATAAACCGCTCTTTCGCGAGTGTTAAACCATGCTTCCTATGTGTTTGTGCGGTGCGAACAACATATCTAAATAGCGTGGCCCAACTCCTAAAATTGACTGAGTTACGGTATTAAATGTAGGTGTTCATAAGAACTTGGCGTGGAGTGTATATCTATACACTACTACAATATAAGCGCCATTCTAGCCAATTCGTAGAATTCATGAATTTTTGCACTGTAAATCCGTATGCACACGAATCAGACGTGATTGTTACTTATGTATCATGTACTCTGTGTATATTACGAGCTTTCTTATGTCCTATCACCGTACATGTTGTCGCATTTTTTTATGGGACAATTTATGGAATTATTTGCTTTCAAAGCCGTAGACTTCCGCCTCCGTGGAAGTATAACAAAAGCATGCCGTTAATATATGCCACAACGTCCCATCTCAACCACGTTAGGGTGGCATATTCGAACTCACCGTATTCAAAAACGTACTCTCCCAAGTTTTCAGCGCTGTAGCTCTGAATCCGGCGTCGCTATAAATATTGGCTGAATGGCTCGTCTCGAACACATGTCCCACATATGGTTGGAGTCCCCGTTTAAGAATGTGTAGTCTCCTAAGTTTTCAGCGCTGTATATGCTATATTCGTTAAGTTATGTAATTGCGGATATTTTGTGGAAAACTTATATACGGGGATCCAGCTTACGGGTGTAGTCGATTTATTTGCAACCCATCCGCCAATACATCAGCTGGGGTTGCCTCATTAAATAGCGAAATGAGCAGTGTAAGAGAAAGCGTGGAGTGGGGCTTCGGCCGTGTAAAAATATTGTTGGAGTTCCTCAATTGGGATAAAAAGAATCGTGTACGCCAGACCGCTGTGGGGACTCTCTTCTTCGTTGCTGTTGACAAACTTTCATACGTGCTTACAACCACTATGCAACCAAAATCCCATGTTTTTCAACTTATATCCTCCAATGCTTGATGCGTACCTAGGCTTTAGCGGAATGTAGTGTTTAATTGCTGCAGCTCACTGTTCCTTCGAATTTTTCTGAATAAGCATTGTGCGGGAAAAAAAACTCAAACTTTTGTTTTTCACGTTCCTTTTCGGCTTTTCTGCGTCGACCTTCGAGCTCGTGCTGGTGACGTTTTTCAGCTTCGTCCGCGTCGTACCGGCGTTTCTCCTCGGCCTGCTCTTCCTCAAATGTTAGTCGCTGAGTCTTGTATTCGTATTTTCCCCAATCCTCTTCACTCGCCGTCTTCAAGCTCTCGGTTAAGGTGTCAACGACGACAGCCAAGCGCGCAATCTTCGTAATCTTACCTTTTTGAGCACTCCCCGGATCTGCAGAACGCTTTCGACTTGATTTGGCTGCTGGTGAGTCAGATACATCCTCTTGCGAGTCATCGTCGCTGGCTTCGTTCATGGCGAGTCGACGCATCAACTCCCCGAGGTTTCCTTTGCTTGCTGGTTGGCTAGTTTGATCTTGCTGTCGGCTTCGATCTTTCGTCCCAGTCATTAGTCTGAGCGACGATAGCAAGCAGAAGTCTTTCTCGCTCTTCAAACTGCTTCACCGCACCCGACTTCCTCGTTGAACGGCACTGGTCTTTCTTAAACTCCTTCGCCAACGTACCCAATCTAGTACGGAGGGCCATACCCGGGTTGTTGACACCAAACTCGGGGTCAGCACCACAGTGAACCGCTATACCCTCGGATACCTTCATAATCCCATTAGCAGCACCAACAGAGGCACGCCAAGGGCGGAATGCGTCGACAGCGCGCAACAGAACGACATAGTCCACAGCTGTAAACTTCTATCAGGCTGGTTGAGGGGTCGGAACGCCCGTAGGGACGGCTTGGTGGTTTGCTTTGCCGTTGGATGAACTTTCGCTCATGCTTGGCGACATAAAGGTTGGTTATGAGAGCAAGCTATGCACTCCTCAAACTTGCTCATGTCCATTTCGTGCTGACCTTTCAATCTCTATCTCTACTCGAGAAGTTTATAAACCGAAAAAGCTGTTTTAGTTTCACTTTCAGATTGCGGAGAAGGGTGTGATTTGCAACTGAAACTGAATCTCAACCACTCTTCGAAAGCTCTCTAATGCACAGCTACACTATTTAATCGAGTTTTGCGTGTGTTAGTGTATGTGAGTGAGTGAGTGTGCCGATACTGGCGAACTGTGTTGAGAGGTACGCTTGTATTGCTGTAGATACGCGACTAAGAGCACTGCCACCGGTTGGGGCAAAGTTTGACAAAAAGCTATATTTCCCCTCAAATACAACTATGTCCTGGCGAGTATATTTTCCTACGGGTGATAATTGGGGGGTCTCGGCGTCAAATATGGCGACCGGATTCCCTCGCGGCGTATGACAATGGTAAACAGATAACCAATCAGAGTTCGCACTAAAGTTGAAGGCATGGTACATGCACATGTACGAGCAATCTGTCACCACGTATATCTGCAGCTATGCCTCAATCGCGAGAAGCAATTACTTGCTGAAGACTTGGAGCACCGTCGCCAAACAGGGACTGAGTGTGCTAAACGTGTTGAATTCGGAGAGCAGCTCGTCATCCTCGTCTTCGCAAGCCTCCCATTCATCGACGAAGCAAGTCATTGTATCTGTACCGGTGTGAAATCTGTCTGTAGTAAATTGACGCTTATAGATTGTCACACGCCAATCGAGGCGATTTACCTATTCTTTTACTCTACCGGTAGCAATGTTCTAAGTGTGCATACAAGTCAGCAGATCTATACTTTCTGTTATGTCGACGGTCGACGTGACAACTGTTCACTCGGTGACAATTGTCCACTCCATGTGACAACTGTCCACACCCATACCGAATAATTTAGGAGTGGTTGAGTGTGGACAAAAGAGTTAGCGTGATTTCTAACTATAAAGATGAGAACGGCCCAAAAAGCCCGGGTACCCATATGATTTTCATATATCAGACACCGGTATTGTCTGGGTATGACAGTGGGTATATTCCAGGTACCTCGTTTTACCATAAAAGGGACTAGAAGATATCGTAATTTATGATAGATTACCAAAACAAGTATTATCCAAAATATATATCTGGACAATACATATCTGTGGTGTTTGGTAAAAAGCAAGAATGACGCGGCAGTCAGTCTGTCGGGAGTCGAAATGAGATATCACATATGCTGCCTACCCTCTTTGAGATCGATGCAAGGATGTACCCATACAGGTAAACCCACGTAAACACCGGGTATTCACCAGGCACTGAATATGCATTAGCCAACGTGACATTAGCTACGGCACAGATCGTGTCTTCAATACTGTGAGTAGCATCTTCCAGCGTAACTTCTTGATACCCGTAGGCGTCAAGTCCGATGGAGCCTCACTGGAGGCACACGACCAGAAGTATCGGCATACCAAGATTCTGAAGCTGTTGCTATCCTTATGAGTCGGCGTCTTGATCACTCGCTTCATGTACTTGTCCTTTAGCACCTCGCGCATTAGCTTCTTTGCAACACCGGCCATCACCTTTGGGATCTTGCGGCTCTTCACGCTATCGTAAACATAACTCTTCTTTGATAACTAGACATACCCAGCGGTTCATGTCGATGTTGACCGGCACGAACACGTTCTTCACCTTCTCTTCGCCCAGGCATGCCCGACTCTGAGCCGCACAAGCTGGCGTGAACAAACCCGCAGTTGTATTACGTCCCTTGAAATACCTCATCGATACTAGATCAAGAAACACAGTTACATTATTATCGTATGTGTGCTTGAGATACCGTTAAAATCGGCCCCAGCGCGGTCCAGTGCGACGGTATCAAATCTATTGGTGCCACATCCTCCTTAGACAAATCTCTAGAACCAGATCTACAGCTGTGCAGGACGGATGTCATCGAAAGTGCTCAATAAAAAACTTTAATTAGGTTTTTCGATTGAGTTGACTTTGACCAAAAGTTCGTGTCTCACTGAGACCGACTTTTACGGTACACAGAGAAGGCTCGTATTTCTCCTTCGTTGAGCAAGGTTCCACATCGGCATCAAAACAGTTCTGCAAATTGTATGTCAAATCCAAAGCCTGGTAAAACAAAAAGAGGCCACGATGTCAGGAATTCCTCGATCACCGAACCTGCATCGCCTTTCTCATCAACTACGGGTACGACGACGGAGCTTGCCCATGAGCTACACTGATAGCCCTCGGAGCATACTTGCTGCCAAACCCACAACGTTTTCATCGCTTCGATCTGCTCTTGTGTAAATTCTCCTTGTTTTTCGATTGCGGCCACTGCCACATCCTCACTGTCATTTTCGACACCGATTGAAATGGTTTCTGGTAGCGGCTTCCCGATGTGAAGGTGACCTTTCATCGTACAAAGCGCCTCAAGGGCATCATCTACCAAGGTCTCAGTCAGTCTGGAATGGGGGACAAAATCGATGGCAACCGCCACTTAGTGTCAGGTTTCATGCACTTGAAAAGTCTGTAGAAATGATCGTAACTCTCGTAACTGCGGACGAATTCCACCAATAGATACCACAATCTCCCTAACGTCGCTCTCACAAAAGAGCGCTTTCATTCGCAATCCTTGATTGTATTCTTTCAGCGCTGAATGCGCTTTTGCACGCTGTTCTGCTCGGTTCAGTCTGAGCCTTCCTACTTTGGGAGTCGAAGCGTTGAAGCGGGTTTCTTTGGTGCTGCTCGTAGCTTAATGGCCTTTCGATGGTACCTGCGTGGGCGGATCGGCGCTCGCAACACCTTCTTCATGATCTCCACTTAGATCCACCCCGTCAACACCACCACACACATCTTCTCCACCGATGTTAGTAGCCCCGCCAGCACCTAAGTCGCCACCCCCATCATGTTTGCCATCATCGTCTCTAGTTGCAACACAGGAACTGGATCTGGGTGGAAGCGGCTTTCCGCGGCCATGCCAAAGCCTGTACCACCTGTCATTGAGTTGGCTCAAAGCACTGCCCAAATCATGCTAATTCCTCTGCAATTCTCCGAGCGTTTGCTGAACAAGTCTGTACTTCTCACGCTCCGATCGTTAGCCTGCATTCTCACTGGCGAGTCTCTTGTAGACTTTGGCAACGAGCGGAGACTCCACGATATCGTCTTCATCAGTCGAGAAACGCCTTGGTCATACCACCTGATACATCATCAAAACAAAAGGAAACGTGGTCAATATCTGCACATTCACACTGGCGGTTACCTGGCGATATTCTGGTAAATCCATGTACATACCTAGGAGGTATCGAAGAGAACGGGATGATGAAACCACCGCCAAGCAATTTCTTGTATGGCGATACAGAAGCTGCATCGTAACTGCAAACTCGTAGTCGCACTTCAGGTCGTCCTTGGCCAACAGGAACTCGCTCTCTCTGCTACGAACTGTGATGGTGGCACCATTGTCTGCGAAAGAATACGCAGATGCCGATTTCGGGTACACGGCTACTGGTACTGAGCGTTTAGTACTGCAGCTACCCAGCGATTAGTCATGCCTAACACAATGTTCATTTCTTCCGGATAATTTGTATCACGAAGTGTTCCTGGCATCTCCCCCTTCAAGCGATACTCGCTCTCCACCCTGCGCGGCCAAGTCAACAAAGCGTCCAGCGCAGCTGGCATCGTTAGATGACTCGTTAGGAACTGTTTTGATTTCCCACAATCAGGTTGTTAGTGTGGTTATTGAGCTGTGGCATCTCGAATCGGAAAGCCATCACCTACTTATCCTTGCACGAATCCCAGTTCGAAACGAAATAGTCCCACAACTCTGTCCACCCTTCACAACCACAGAGACTTTCGAACTCGCCATGATGTGACACATAGTCAGATTCACCCTTTGCATACGCCATATTCGTGATGACAGGCTTCATTTGTGGGAGCTGGATAGGTTTCAACCTTATTGGACTTGCGTGTTGTCTCGTTTAATCACTTGATCACGTCGGAGTGGCATAAAGCCACGCGCACCCTGAACAACTTCTTGCGGGACACTTTGACTTCTTGCATATCCTTACCCATAATCACAATGCGAACAAAGTTCTAGTGATCATTCGCCCGCATGAAATGGTAAAGACACTGCGCCATATGCCAATCAAAGTCGTCTCCACCAGAGAGTACTGCACAGGTTTTGCACGTGGTCAAATTGGTCCATCGTAACCATCGAAAACAACTGGCAGTTGTATCTGCATAACAGAAGTATACAGAGAAAACCTGGTCAAAACATGCTATACATGTTGCTATAAAATATAAGAAACCCATATTTAACCTATAGCGTACTTGTTCGTTTTGCGAGTGTAGTTCATATGAAAAACAACGGGAAAGCCTACAAACATCGAACGCATGTGACCAGTCGAGGTTGAGATGACACCGGTATCACCTCGATAATTTTGGTTCACTGTAGACACATTAAAGAACTTTCGGAGTGACCAAATCCATCACAATTCAGCTTCAGTTTCAGATTCGCAGGGATTAGGGCACCAATCTTAACTCAGCAGTGAGTAGATTTGTATTAGATAACGTATTTCTAAAATGGGGATAGCGTTAGAGTTATACGTTTGCCGCCACTCTCCACAATGTTTGTCGCGCCAAAGCTGTCCGCAGAACAAGCTCTTCAAGTCTTGGCTTCCGTGTGGGTGCTATCGCGAAGAAATAGAAGGCGATTTGCGAGGAATTTAGTTGCTCTACAGCAGCACCCTTGTTTCCGTCTTCGAGATGCAACGCCTCTTGTCTATGGAAGCAGGTCTTTCGACGCAATGCTTGACGATACAACCGCTAAGGCTCGCTACTGTTTTACCATCGCTCAACTGACTGTGCTCGCTGTCAAGCTAAAGCTTCCTGAAGACAGAGTGACAACCCCGTCAGGTGATCGAGTTGCTCGTGCGGAGGCGTTAGCAATGTTATACCGCCGACTTTCTGAACCTACCAAGCTGCTGGCTGTAGGAGGTGAGTTCGGACGAGGAATGGGCCCGTGCGGCCGTGTAGTGAAAGCTACAGCTCAGCTTATCATAAATCAACATCGCGATCTAGTTCTTTTCAACTATCAACTAGTACAGCTGAGGTCTCCGCTGCGGGTTTTTATTGATGGTACAAAGCAGTATGTGGCTAGACCCATGCTTGGGCTGACCCCCTTTCTCCGTTCGAAAATCAGAAGCGCCCCCTATACAACGGTCACCCGCGTAGGCACTGCTTTAATTGCCAAAGTGTTCAAGCCCCCGACGGAGTGCTTGTTCGTTTGTACGGACCGCTAGAAGGGAGAAGGCATGATTTGACAATGCTCAATCTCAGTGGATAATCGACTATATGGAAGATGACCATAGCGGCATATTTTGTGGGAAACTGATCTACGGAGACCCCACGTACGGATGCAGTCGATTTATTTGTTGCCCTTCCATTGCCACATCACCACCAGTGGCGGCGTTTAATCGCGACATGAGTAGCGTCAGAGAAAGCGTTGAGTGGAGCTTTGTCCGTGTGAAAACACTATGGGGGTTTCTTAATTGGGGCAAAAAGAGTCGCGTTCGGCAGACTGCTGTGGGAATCTTTTTTTTCCACCGGGGTGCTTTGACAATCTGTAACACGTGCATGCAACCATTGGGCAACCGAACCGCCATGTTTTTCGGCTTAGCTCCTCCTACGTGCGATGCATATCTAGAAGTAACAGACGTGTAGATCATCAGTTCTACTCTTTTGTGGGTTTCTGCATGAGCATAGTGCGAAAGAATTCAAACATTCGCTTTTCTCTTTCTTCGTCTGCTTGTTGACGTTGCGTTTCCAGCTCATACTCATGTTGCGACATTTTTTCCGCTTCCACTGCGTCATGTTGTCGTTTGAGTTCTGCCTGCTCCTTGTCAAACGCTAGCCGCTGCGACCTGTACTCGTATTTGTGACTGTCCTCCTCGCTGGTCGATTTTAAGCTATCTGTTAAAGAGTCCATGACGACCGCTAAGCGCTCCCTCTTAGCGACGTTTCCTGTTAGGGCACTTTCAGGTCGCTTTCTTCCCTCCGCTGGAGCCGCATTGTCAGTAGTTGAATCACTGTCGTCTTCATTTGCTTCGTCATCACCGATTTCGTTCATGGTGAGTCGGCGCATTAACTCTACTGATCTCTCAATTGCCTTCTGTTTGGATTATTATAGCTTGTTTTCAGCTTCTACCTTGTCATTCCAATCGTACGTCTAAGCGATGATGTCTAGCATCAATCTGGCACACTCCTCAAACCGCTCAACGATGAATTCCGCTCATCTGGGAGTGAAGCGCCTCTTGTTCGAAAAAACTTCCGTCGATGTCGTCATCTTCTGCGTCTGCTGACAGGTATTCGTGGGCTTCGTCAGGTAGACGATCGGAGACGACCTCAGTGATACAGTGCGCCATTGCGTTTGTAGTTAGAAAGGCACGATTGGCAAAATGCTCAGCCGTAGCTACCTCGGATTTGTTGAAACATATAACTCAAAGCACGTGTTACTGTGCCCGGCTAAGGAGATGTGACGAGGTAATTGAGCCCGATTGAGCCCAAGTCGAACCGATTGGGCCCGGCTGTAAGAGAGTCAGTGACGTGTCACCACGTGATGTGTGAGTGGATTTATACGTATAACCGGATACCAGTTGCAGACGACATTTAAATAAAAATATTTCTTGTACATTTATATTAAAAACATCCTTGAACAATTGACCGGCCTTGAATAACAAGTTTACTTGCTAGCAAGAGCTTGAAGATGTTTTAATTTCATCTCTCTGAGATGTGGGGCTCCTGGGTATTGGAGCTGTTGAATGTTAGAACCACCCCAGTCTGGCGAAAACCTTCTGTCGTTCAAACTTCGAAATGCTCACCACGGTTGGCATTTGAAATGTTGTGAAGACTGAAATGAAACGTGATCTGAAGCTTGAAATGTATGTATTCAAAGGCAATGCAGAGATATCTGTATCGCAGGCATTGAAGCATCTTCTTGTCAAATGCTCCGCACAGCATTTGAAATACAGCAAGGACATACACACCGCAGGTGTAGCTATCCATTTGAATACCATGGCTAGCCTCGTATGTGCGGATGTGATAGCGCGTCACCCCCAGCGTCTGGAAGCACACTTACCAAAGATCCCGTAACAGATAGGATACTTATCATGTAACTTGAATGCATCGGGTCGTACAGAATTATCTCAGCGGTAGCCATATTCACGGTGATGGCACACCAGTGGTTCCCGTTACAATTGATGGGGATTAGGATCCGCTCAGTTGATACTCCATACAAAATATCATGCAGCGTATCTCGATCAGTTCTGATGCTGTCATTTCTGGCGGTAGTTGGGTTGATTATCACTACCGTGGTGTCCCTTCCAAATGACTTTTGCACGACCATCCACATAGTTGTGTCTTCAAGAGAACCTTTAGCAGTCAAATCGAGGACATTCATCTGGACCATCACGCACACTCAAAATAAGTTGTTAAGTCGCAAAAAGTATACAGCGCTAGATTTGAATCCGTGATAAATACCTGCTCGGACAGAAGCGGTATAATTTTCAACTTGGCAGGCAGGCCAGGATCGGCTTCAACGCACAATGTCGTATTAAAGATTAGTGATAAGTCCATCGTAGAAACCCAATCAACCGCGCGTTCAACAGTTTTAGCGGCCTTGATTATCCGATGCCACTGCTTCATTATCGCAAGAGTGCCCGTTGTAAAACTGCCCACGCCCACCACCTCAACGGCAATGTCCCGCCCAGCCAGTTCACGTCGAGTCCGTTGAAACGCTATCATCTTCGCGTCGAACTTTCGTAGCAGTTCCCGCCCAAACACCCTCGTGAACTTGCTTGCGTCAGTAATAGGTTTTCCTGGTCGTAATTGCGCCACCTTGTAGGCAATCTGCTGTTTCGGGCGTCTGTCGGGCAAAACCTGTTTGAACTGACCGAGTAAATCACTTGCTGACTCGTATGTAGCCTCCCCAGAAAGAGTTTCGTAATCGAGTTCAGGGATAACTGTATTTCATGCACGTTCGAGTCGTCGCAGGTCATCTCGATTGCGATGCTCTTCTTGGCCTTCTTTACTTTCTGCTTCGGTCGTCCACGAGCCCTCACGGGGCTCGCGATCTCAACGTTTGTGCAGCGATTCACATAGACAAGTTGCGTTTCGGAGACTTGTACCATATTTTATACCGTTCCCGACCGAACACTTGCTGTTCCCGACTGAGCACTTGTTGTGCCCAACTAAGCACTTGTTGTACCCGACTGAGCGCTTGTTGTTCGCAACTAGTCACCTAGCGTTCCCGACTGAGCACCCAGCGTTCCCGACTGACTATCAGCTGTGGCCGACTGAGAATTCGTTTTTCCCGACTGAGGACTCGGTATTGCCAATTCCACTGACTGAGCACTTATCATCAGTGCGCCGTTTGGTTGCAGCTCTGGTTGTGCCGGTTGTGTCTCCATTTGAGTGTCTTGAACGTCAGTACCACAACGCTAGCAAAATTCAGTTGGGCTTCATCCGTTCAGTGAGTTTCTCGAACTCTCCCTGCTTGAATAGACTACAACTTGGCTCAATGCGTTCATGGCTAATGGGTATCCTTTCATACCCAATCCTCCGCGATGGTACTGGCTACTTGATGGGCTTCCCGAAATTTCCTGATGGAATCCCATGGTGCTTCGGGCTCTTATATCACAGTACCACATCGCGTGGAGCGTCATCTAGCACAGTCGATGCGCGCAGGGACGACAATAGCCATCTCGGATTTAGCGTCTGAGTCGTAATGACTGTCTCCAACCCTCGTGCCTTTCAAGGTAAAAGATGTGACGACACGGAAGCATACGCGTGGCCATAAAGAGGCATGAACATTTCCACTCGCGCGTGTTGACATGGTACTTCGTGTTCCAGTTGTCTAGAGCATCTTCGGCCTTGTCGGTGCTTTTGTAAGTGTCATCCCCACGTGCGGCTCATAGAAATTGTATGAAGCTTGGTGTACGGCGTACTCATATTGTTCGTAAATGAGTTCACAGACGTGCTCACTAACAAGGCTAGCTACATGAGCCATTTCGAGGTCATACTTCAGGTGTTGCACCACGCTTAGCTTGCACACCTTTGCTGTAAGTGCTTCTCGGCCGTGGTTTGGTAGAACATGATCGATGCAAGGAACTCCTCGAACTCTTACTCTGTCGGTGCGTACACGAGAAGATTCACGATGTTTCGAAGTTGTTCCTTCTGCCAGGTATTGAATCCATACTCTCTCGATGCTACTTCCTCCGACAAGCGCTTGATTACGTGAAAATGACAGAGAAGTACTCTGGCATTCGGTAATCAACACGCTCAGCTCAGTGAAGACCTTATCAATTACCACGCATTGGATTTTGGTCCACGCTGGATTAGCGGACTTGAATGCTTCTATCGCCGTTGAGAGCGTCGGCCATCGCTCATTTTGAAGCGCGCAGTGACGAACGAACTGCCCTTTTCCGAAAACATCATGCGCCATGAAAGAGAGGACCTTATACTTGGACAAAAGTGTCCCGTGTGCTGCATCCATAAGAAGATCCTCCGGAAAACGATCGAACATCTCGCGCATTGGCTAGGTTTGCATGGTGATACACGTTGCAATTTGCTGTAGGAATCACCATAAATGTTAAACTTCAGCAAAAAAACATTCCCGTCCAATATCGCCCCATACCTTTCCAACGGTAGGATCTATATAAAAAAATCCTCCCTACATTCCCCGGTTCCTGGCAGAATTCAAGCATCCACTTTTTCAGCCATTGTGTGCTTGTGCTTGGTGGTTGTTCTCGTGTCTTCAAACACCGAGCGGTGTTGTTTACATCACGAATGGTCGGGTTGCAGTTCGAATGCTCCTGGATGAACGTCAAAATGTCTTCTTTTTTTATTTCGCACCCGTCTTCCTTAGCTCATCAGCTGCATCACTTCGTCCTCGATGGCTGTTCGATTGGATGCAAAATGCTCGTACGTCCGCCGGCTGGGACTGTGAAAGTGCTCCAGGTTGCTTTTTGTTATTAACAGGGCAAAAATAATCTCACTTTCATCGACGACGCGAACGCACGGGTTTATCTAAACACAAAATAACGCACGCACATGAGTCAATCATAGTTAGTTGGTACCCAAACTGAAGTTGAATGGGTCAGCACCCGACTGAGACCAACCGATACCCACTTGGCCTAGCTATCTCTTAATACGCATTTGCCAAATGTAAATATTTTATTTTGGAATTTGTATTGTGAATTCCGCTTAGATTTGAATATTATGTGGAGAAGCACACACACACCTTTACAAAATCCAAGTCAGTAGTATATCGGAGTATCTCCTGTCACAGGTGGTGGACAGATAATATTTTATACCTGTGGCTCGTCCTGTCGGGTATATGCTACTGCATGCCAAAGGTGAAGAAGCTATTTCGGTGGGGTAAACTACGGAACCTTCATAAAAGTATGCTATTTTGTGGCTGTGGGGAGTCGAAAGCAATACCAGCCAGCTGAAATACGCGAGCCACCAATATGCGCGCGAAGACGAGGGCTGTAGTTCGACACCCCTTCGGCGAGGACCTCGTTGTCGACCCTCACATGCTGTCGGAAGGACTGCAGACTGTGCAAAGGATAACTATCATCTAAGGTTTCTCTGGAGAATCGTCGAATGCGCCGACAGTGAGTGGATCCAATACGACAATGATTCAGCGGATTCAAACGAGAGTAGCAAGCGGTATTCTGAAACCGCTGTCATTAACTCTACGTCAACTGAGGAATGTCCTGGACTTCTCAGGTTGCTTCGACTCGTACGATGCAGAGACCTACCAACCATTTCGGTACACTACTTTTTGTATTCGATAATGTCCCATTACTCGTTGGTCCACTCTATTTGACAGGATTCGTGACACTGTTGCAGCGGAAGCTATGAAGAAGAAGACAAAAAAAACGATGTTCATTGGGAGTTTCAAGCTTTTTTCGAAAATACTGTGGCTTCGACAAGGAGAAGACGAAGCCAAACTATAGCCGCACCTCATCTGCGCCCATGAAGGGAACCCTCCATATCATCGAATGTGGCACCAGATTATTGATTATGCTTAGCCGAGTCGATGGAGCATGCGTTGGTTTTCTGTGTATGAAAAAACAAAGAAAACTTCAAAGCTGTCGGGTGCTAGGATGATAGGATGGTGACCGCTCGAATTGTGTAGCGATTTGGTCATGAAGGTTGTGATAACGGCGTGTTTCGTGTCGAAGTCTCGAAAAGCGTGACGGTGCACAATCACAAAATCGGACCATCCGTTTGTTGCCAGTACGCTAAAAGCCGAAAAATTGTTAGGGTGCGCACTGCAAAGCAGAATCCCAGTGGAATGGAGTCAATTTTAACGGATTCTGCCTTCCTGCGGATCGGTCAATCTGCTGTTGTGCACTGCACGTCATTCCGGCGAAATCCAGTTTTCGGCGGGTTTCATCCGCTCCATTTTCGGGCAGGCAGCAGGTTAATCCAGCAGATTGAGGGGGGGGGGCACCTTTATAACACCATATTGCAGCGTAGAAAATAAAAAGGATCAACTTAGCAGCTCTGCTTAACGGCTTCGCCGCCCTGCACTACTGGTATGGCCGGACTAATAGAGTACGAGAGGGTGTGACGTATGTGTGCGCTACATCGTAAACTCGTTGTTGCAGCCGTGAGTGTCCGTGAAGCTAGTCACCGGACGCTCAAGTACTGATGATAAACTGATGGCGTCGTTCGTTCTTCTACGAGGTCACTAAGCTTACGCGATGGAGAGCACCATCCGATGCAGCCATACGGAGCCTGTATAAGTAAATACACGTTTAATTATGATACACTCATCGTAACCATATTTCACAGTATATCTCCTCAAAGTGTCGCCCCCAGAAATCGTGCACTGCTTGCGACCCAGTGGGTTCGCCATTCGAGCGGTTGCCATTATTCCTGCGGAAAGCACGATCCGCTCTTTCATTTAGCGGGTGTGCAGTACGCACCCTCAATCCTTCCCTGCTTGCGCCGATCAAGAATCGTCATGAAGATGGTTCTTCGGTGAAGCGAATCCTCGAGAGAGAATCGCTATGGTTTGTGAAGTTTTTGTGATAAGTTGCACAATTGCATCTGTGACCAAAGTATCACTTGTTATTACAGAAAACATTTACCAAAGGATGTTCACAACATTGTTCAGAGATTCAAGCTAGAAGATGGGCAGGGGGCTCTTGAGACTGAAGTGGATCGCGTTCTTCGCGAGTTTGTCAGCGAGAGCGGATACGTATGACGTGTTCTCACGAACGATGATGGGGTTGCATGTTGCATCACCTTGCAGACACGAAAAATGTGTCGGATGATGCACGTGTTCCCGGAGGACGTCATGGTCAACCCAGCACATGGCACGTGCCGGTACAGATTTACTACTTACCAGCACAATTCTGTTAACAATTCGCTTGTTAGAAACCAATGAGTCGAAATACAAGCTATTTAGCCTTATGGACCATGAAGCTTTCGGGAAGGGGCAGGTTCTGGCAGAAGTTAACGAAGCCATGAAAGGTGTTTTCGCCTGCTGGTGCGTACAAGGGATTAATGTGAAAACGAGCGCCATTCATGAGCACGTTGCTGCCGAGACGAGATAACGACCCGTTTCTAATTTATTTTGGCAGAAATGGGAACAACCTGCAGATATAAATGGGTGAATTACGAGCGGGCAAATATTCCCCACATTCGTAACAACACTAGCAAACGGTTAGAAACGGCGTGAGGGGGGGGGCGAAATCTGATTTGGATTAGACAATTCCCCTTGATCAGTTCATTCAGATTGTCTTTTCAGCGAAATCGTCAAAGAAGAAGAATTTGAAATGTGCATCAGTGTAAGCGATCGTTTTTATCTTCTATGGCAACATAATAACGATATTACGTGATCATTGTTACCACCATGAATAGGACATACGGACTAAATTCCACCGAGATTACGATAAGGAACCCTCCGCGCTACTAGCGTGTGTATCGGTACATGCCCCAAAACTGAATGAAACTGAATATCTGTTCGCTATCGCGGTGCGTATTAGTGAAATGAGACTAGAAAGTGACAAGCGTAGATGTGACACTGACAGAATCGTTTATGGTACTTGATGTGAGGGGTCAACTGACTATTCTTACAACGTATTGGGTGGACACACGTGTAGTGTTAGTGCAAAATCAGGTGGGGCGCTCCAGGACACTACTAATATTGAGGCCTGTTTTTGTTTTTACATGACTACTTCCCTGTCGATATTTTATGTTTCTCAGGAAGGAAGGAAGGAAGTACATTCAACAGTGGCTGCACCTCGAATGATATCTCAAGCTGAGGTGCGATGTACGGTGGCGAAGAATTACCATAATACAGTAGAAAAGTACTGTATTGTCCAGGAGACCAGTAAAAAGTCGAACTACAGTCACACAAGTTTATAATTCGCATATCGAACTTATCAAAAACGCTACATGTAGTCACTTTGGCCCCCATCAAACCTCGATAACACATCAATGTGCTGAAAGCAGTTTATGAAACTAGCCAATTATTCAACATCCCAATGTGTCACTTCCTCAAGCTCGTCATTCTTGATGGTCCAGTATCGTTTTCCGCTACGACTTGAGGGGGCTTGATTTTGGCAACATGGTTGAACTCCGCTTCTTGTCCATCTTCGTCGGTTGACACTTGGACACAGGGGGTATACTCCTGTTAATCACACTTGCCGATTTGTCCACGTAGCGTTTGACAAGCGCTTACACAGTGTACTAAGATTAGCGTTGGCCATCATGAGTTCAAAATTTTGTCTTTTATCGAGATCTTCCCGGTGGCTTTCGGGCGGGCAGAGTTCGTAACATCACCCGTCGGTCGATTGGGCCCACAAGGTGTAGGCACGCCAAAACGCGAAGACAGAGCCAACCGGTTTGTGTAAAAAAAAAAAGACTTCCAATCACACTTGAACTTCCTTCGGATTGCATCGACGCTCCACGATGATGTAGAGCAGTCGAACTCAAACGGAATTCGCTCCAATACTTTCATTACGTGAAGCGACAGATATCGTGGCTGTATGTTTTTCACCTTCTCGTTTCGTTTGGAGGCACCACCTAGCGAGTTCTTGTACATCTCGGTCCTATTTTCATCGACCTTCAACCCGTGTAAGTTGTCATCACGCACAACATAGTAGTCGGTTTTGTAGAAGCTTTCCTGTGCGTTGTTTATATTCTGTCTGAACTTCCGTATGTGGGTCGGACAGTGATTGTCATCTTGACATAGATCAACCGCATCCTGTAGGCCTTGCACACCAACCGGTCGTGGCGCAAAGTTCCTGATGTTCTCTGAATGCATGTACATAGCCCATTCAGCCAATATTGTTTTGGAAGTGTTCCTGCCAGGATATGCACCGCTGTGACTGACGGCAGTTACCTTCATTACTAGGTGATGCGATGCAATCGGATTTTGATTGGGAATCACACCCAGTGTGTCGCTGGTGGTGCAGAGCCACAGATTCCATGGGTCTGTCAAGTACTACTCATCGAGCCATTGCGCGTATTCAGGTTAACTCTGGTGTTTCCAGTTCTCGACCACAAGCTCCGACAACATCTAAAAATGCTCCGCAGAGCGGGCTCCCCTGAGATATTCGAGCTGTGGTTTCATGATGTCGATGTAGCGCTTATTGCTGGACAAAAGTCCCTTTTCGCTGCGTGCCTTGCAAAACAGATGGGGTCAGTAGTTTAGGAGTTTAATGTCAGGTCATACTTGGTGAAAAGCTTTCCCGATAGGTTGGGAATGATCCATTGAACCAAACCGAAGTGCTAGCGTGCCTCTAAAGCAATCTGGCAGCAGTTCTTGCAAACCGAAAAAAAATCTTGGTAAACTTAAAAGCGGTTTCTGTGCGAGCAAACATGAACGCCATGGGATAGAACTTCTCCTGAAACTTGTTCAGCGCAGTGCACCCCAAATGTTCCAAACGAAACTAGCGCCCATCAAAGTGAAGCTTGTGCATTCCATCTGTTGTACCTAGCACAGTCTCGTATTGGCCTCCTCGAGGCCACTGGTCTAGAATGACCAGCGGAGCAGCCCGAAATAGTCGTCGAGACGTGAAATAGAATGCCAATAGAATGTTCGCCATTATAAAAATCAACGCGTCTTCTTAGCCTATAAACACTGGTTGGTTAGCAGTAAGGGAAGAACTAGATATTCCTTCGAATCCTTGTGCCGAAGGCGTAACGTGGTCAGACATTGTTTGGGGCCTTGTTGTTCAAGAAGTAGATAGTCGATCTCAATTAGCAATGGTTTATGAATACCGGTCCTTTGCGGGCACATGGGTGCTGGGGTAACACGTTCAACGTGCGAAGTGCACGAAAGAACAGTCATTCTGCTTCCATTGTAGTTCATGAAAAAAAGTGCATTCACGAGCCTGGCCTCCTCCATTGTCGAAAAACGAACTGGACCCTTTACGATAAGTAGGTCGTTCTCGTCTTGCTGTAGATGCAAAATTGTACGCTCATAACGCATGTCGATTTTTTTTTTAGATGTCCTCCCCGCTTTCGGTCTCGCACTCGTAGTCGTCGTCGTTGTCGCCCTCACGTGGACTACAATGGCCAGCTTCTTCGATCTCTGATTCCGCTGACTTCTCTCTATCAGAGCTTCTTTGTGACTGCGCAATGTGGTGACGAGTTATAGCCGGTACTACTTCATATTCTTCAGTGCATAAGTGGACTGCGCCGGCCACATGTCAGCATGATGCCGTAAGAAAAGTACATCTACTTCAGAGCGTTGATGCTGGCGATCATAAATAGCACGAGGAAGTTCAGACGCAGTCTCCATCGATTGATCGTCCGGTCGAAAAAGACTCGACCGCTCCAGTGGGGTCATCTGCGTCGGCATCCAATTTGGTACATTTACTGATGCACCAGTAGGTTGCCCTGCACTGTAGAAATGGGCAGCCGTCTGTATCGGCACACGAGTGGTAGTTGATGGTTGTGCCTGGTTTGTATCCGCGATGACTTCACTCAACCATAGATTTGCAGTGGATGTTATTGCAACCGTCAATCGATCCTCTCGATTTATTGCCTCGCTCTGGCGTGCCAACGAAACCATTGATGCACACCATGAACGGTGCCCACTACTTCGGCTTACACGTTAGCGCACGTGTACGAGGAAGTGTAATTTGCTTAAACTTAAATTACCTATACTTTCGTCCGAAAGTATAGATTTACTCAGATAATAAAAGCTAAAGCCGTTTCTGGGTTAAAATGAGAACTGTTATTTATGATTTATGTTTGTACTGGATTTCCTCCTAAATCTGATATTCTAAATGAAAGGTATTCTGGACACCATTTGAAAATTCACTTAGATAAGGTAATTCCTCCCCTATTGACCGTGGACTTGGTGGCAACTTGCTGCAAGCTACCCGTCAGTGGCCAATCAGACCTGCTGACTTCTCCTCGGTTGCAAATGGCTGATGATGTACACCGTTCACCCTAATTATTCGTACCACGACAATTTACCGATGTGCCCCAATAGCGAACACTTGATATACACAAAAAGACAAAGTAAATTTATTATTAAAGGCCTGTCTTGTCCCACTAACTATCAATGTACTGATTTACAGAGTCGAATGCAACCAGCAGTGCTCAATGGTCTTGGCAGGCAGATCACGCCATGCCTCCGCGCACCAGTGAATGGCCTTGAGTGGACCGACTTTATACGGGCTCTCCACGCCTTTGTTGCTTAGATGAAATTGAAGAATGCGGTTCGATTCACCACGAGCAGAGTGTCGAGTCGTGCTTTTGCCGCGTGCGGTGATGCTCCATCGTGTGGCCGTTGGTTCCCCCGGTAGCTTGAATACAGCGTGTCGATTGGAGGAATCTTAGATGTAGAAGCTGATTGGTGGAATTAGATTCAAAATCTTCACTACAACAGTATATCGCACTGACAATGGGTACAGAATGGTTGATGACTTCTCGAGTTTTCATCCGCTCGCTATTGAGGCATATTACTGTATACCTTTCGCCTGACCTTGCGTGTTTTGGAAATCGAATTTTGTAAACGTCGCTTGTCAATACTGAAATAAAAAATGCAGCGCAAATCAGCTCGTCGAGATCTACCAGAATCTACTATCTTTTTGCGATTTAAGGCAGAAATGAAAGTTTATATCAAAACCCGTGGTATGATTATTTATGGGGCACGACCAGACCTCGGAAAATACAGTATCATACTGCATTGCCTCTACTGCGTTGCCGTAATAACTACGGCAATACAAGAACAAGCAATAATAGTCACGGCGCAATTACTGACAATATCTTCATTAGAGCTATCAATGCTAATGCCCTGGCCATCTTACCTAAGCAAGGCTAGTGATGTCCCACATGTCCTTATTCGCACGCAGGAAAGCGATCATCTCGAAATGTGCGGGAAGTATGCTGCTGCGTTGCGGAGTGAGGATGACCTTGCACTCGGAGAAGAGCCGCTCACACGCATTGGACGTCGGCGGGATCTGCGTTGCCAAGGCAGAGTAGACAGCGCTCCCTCCAGCGCGTCGTTTCGCCCTGTCTTGCTGGATAATCTGCGCTGCGTAGCTCTCCTGGCGCTCCTTGCGCTTGCGGCCAGCCGTGCCCAGGCCTTCATCTGATCGTGAGCCACCGACTCCGCCGTCGACAGTTTCTCTCCGTTGCAGATCTTCACGAGACCGTTTTCAAAAGCGGGTGAGTGCACTATTTTGGCATTCGATTTTAGGTACTCACCCATTATGGGATAGTCAGACACCACTGAATCAAAAAGAAGGCGGACTTCGCTCATGCTCGTCGCCTCGCTCTGCAAGCGCTTGCACACGCTCTCAAACTTCTCCAAGTGGCTCAGTAGAGACACCAGCTTTTTGTGTTTGCCGCTTCGAGGGGTCAGATCCTCAACTGCCTCCAACTGGCGGATATGCGCGCGGATCTTGACGTAGCGCTGCAGCATCTCGTACGTAGAGGACCAGCGGGTCACGTTGCGTGTCTTGGCGCGAAGCGGAGTGAGCTTGGCCAGTTCAGAGGCGTTATTGGGCAGGCGTAACTGATCCATCAGATAGTTAATCTGTTGCAACAGTGTCTCATGTTCAGTTAAGAACTTCTTAACGGCTAGGTTGAAACGGTGTGATGCACAACCGACCAATGGGACGCCGAGTTTTGTAGCGATGCTGCGATTGGTGTTGCAGTTATCTGCAACGAGGAACCGAATCACGTCGACGGCCTTGTTATAAACGTCCAGCACGTTTCAAAACAGGGCGATATGAGCATCCGCGTCTTGGTTGCCATCGTCTAACGGAGACACGACCAGCAGCGTACGCCGAAGGCGTCCATCGACAATGTAGAGACTGTAGACAGCAATGTAGTGCATAGTTCCATACGACCAACCGTCGTACATGACTCCAATCTCGTCTCCCATCTCCTCCGAGATGACGGACCCCAAATTTGAGGCCACTGTAATAATGTCTTTCTTGATAGCCTTAGAGTTTGTTGGTCGCCACTTGTCCATCGCCCTTGTTCGCTCGTCGCCTACCTCGCTCAGAGGCATGCTCCGTTCAACAACCCACCACAACCAATGGTAGCGGTGGATGTTTCCTCGGAAACGAAGCCAAAATCTTGGAGGGAGCGCTCGGTGCCGCGATGGTGGGTGTCGTACTCAGCCCGAAAGTCCTCGTGGCGGCTCGCCAAGTGCGAGTCGAGGTTTGAGTAGCCCGTTCCGGGCAGCTGCTTGCGATCAGCACCGCAGATCTTGCAGCGATGAAGGGCTTCGCCTAGAGGCTGGAAGAAAAACGCGCAGAGTTCTCTGTTTGCTACCATGGCTGGAAGTTGGTAAATGGGTTGTGCTTTTGTGTATGCTCTAGTTCTCGCCTAAATTAATGTAGGCCTCGCTCAGCCACCCAGCATAGTCAGTTCTTATGAGAGCCTTTGAACCGCCGTGGCGGGTCGTGAAAGAACCGTCGTTTGAGCGAACCGGGAGTGATTGGACTGGGTTGCCCTTCTAGACCAACATTGTATTGCAATAATTGCTGCAATTTATTATTGTATTTTTTGGGGCGACGAGCAATAATACATATTATAATATAAAAAATACAATAATTGAAATCCCGCAATCATTTTTTTCGAGGTCTGGGCACAACTATTTAGGTCACACGACTAATTAGGGTGAACGGTGCACAGGTAAGTGTAAGACTGGAGTGGAGGAGCACGACGGCGTCGATGGAGCTGCAGCCGCCAACGCTGTCGCAGCTGCCGCTGGACGACGACGAATACGACGGACAGGAATGGGGTGGGCAGGACGACGACGAGCTGCAGGAGATGATGGAGTCGCTTTCGTGGTCGCCAGAGGCCGCCCGACCGCCCCACGGCCGACGCAGGGCTCATAACGACCGCTACGATGAGCTGGAATTCCTGCGCAACAAGGTGCGCCAGATGGAAGAGGAGCTGCGCGCGCTGCGCTTGCAGCACCTGGACAATGTGATGCCCGTGCCGGTCTCGTCAGCCCCCACCGCGACGCTGGCGTTTTCGAGTCAAATGTTTGGAATCCCTATATCATCGCCCCCAGTATCGGATGCGCCACCTATCTGGGACCTGGCTGCTCGACAGCAGCTGTGGCGTGAGAGGGCGGCGCACGAGAATGCCCGATTGCGCACTGTGTTGGACACTCAGGCCAGCCTCGCTCAGAGCATGGAGTATCAGTTAGGCAAACGGATTCGCGAGCAGTTGGCGGGACATGCATTGCCCTTTGATAGCTTCAGTGGTACGACAGTGCAGGATCGAGGCCCGGACTTTGCGCTGGAAACAGAAACCATCGAGTCGCTTCGACGTGGATTGGATACGGCGTTCGAGGAGCTGGACGCTGTGTTTGATACAAATGGGTTGGATCGACTGGAGACCCCGAGCACCGACGCGAGGGTACGAGAAGGCGCGAGCGGCATGTACTTAGATATCTTCGCCGCCAAGTTGCTGCCCTTCGACTTCGACACAACTGCCACAGCGGCATGGAATCACTATCGAGGTGTGGAACGCCGTCGTGGGAACCTCAATCAGAATTTGACACTGGTACGGTGAGGCTGCATGCATTTTGTGTAAAGTTTTCTAATCACTACGTTTATTGTCGCGTGTTGCATTACTAGGATGACGAATTCGATACCGTCATGGAAGAGGTAGCAATGAAGTTTACAGGGAAGTCCACAAATGCAGACTTCCGCGTGAAGCAGGCACTTCGTCGGCACGTGGAGCCAGACCGGCAGGTCGTGGTGTGGGTTTCCAAGGCTGAGGCGGTGGAGCAACAGGTCTCGGCGTACTCCAACTTTGCGTTTATCGACAAAGGTTACGTCGTTGTCAAGCGACCAACGTCCCCCGACCACAGCCAAACCGCCTCCACGCTACTGCAGATATGCTGCCTCATATCGCCCCAGATGATGCGGGGCTGCGTGCTGGATGTAAAGACGGCAGGGGCATTTACGGAGTTTGTTCTGAGCGTCATGGTGGCCAGCATTACTGCAACACAGGAGCTAGTCGAGAGCATGTTGCTCGAGGAGGCGCAGCAATTACATGTACTTCAACAGTAAGAGTAAAAGTGTATCGTTGTGGTGAAGAAATATAAAAAAGTGAGCTTGGCAAGGTGGCACACCTGGTGGAAACACATTTTGCTGCTTGCCATTGGTCTGCATCTCCAGCTAAGTGTTGTCAAGATCAAACCCAATTATTGTCATTCTAATGTACAGAGGATTGACAAAAAAACATTAGGGACCCATTCGAGGCGGTGGTGTCTCCCCCAGGGCCTGGTCAAGGAGCATGTTTTCAATCCTCTCCTGGCTGTCTGTGGTGTTCGCGACGATGACTTTCAGCACGAACTCAGTGAAGGCACCGACTGCAGTTGCGTCCTGGACACAGCTCTCGGCTTTCTGCGGAACGACGAGGCTGCACATCTGCAGGGCCGTGAAGCCGGCCTTCAGCAGCGCCCACGACTTCGGCTGCTGAATGACAGCGTACCCTTTCTCTGCAAAGCCCAGCCCTGCGAATGACCGAGAGTTTCCTTCATCCAGGGAGTGTACACTCGTGACCCACACCACGACCTCGCGCTCCGCCTCGACGTAGCGCCGCAGCACGTGCTTCACGCGGAAGTCCGCTCGCGTTGTCTTGCCCATAAACTCCATCTTGAAATCCTCCATCACCGTGTCGTCTGTTGTGTCAAGCTTCTTGGCGGCCCTTTCGTACAGGTTACCGCGGTGCTTCTCGGTGCCTTTAAAGTGGTTCCACACGGCCGCACCCACTGTGTCTTTGCTAACGGTAGCAGCTTATTGCTGCTAATGTCGAGATACATGCCATTGGCACCCTCGCGCATGCGCGCGTCGTGACTCGGTGTTTCGCTGTCGATAAGACCATTGGTAGCAAACACTTCATCCACCTCGTGAAAGGCGGCGTCAACGCTGGTTAGTAGTGCATCAAAGGTGCTCTTGTCCGCCAAGAAGTCAAACGTGCGGCCTTGTGCTCCAATCTGGCCGAGGTGGTCCGCACACTCAGAAACCTGCTGCCGCGCGCGTTTCTGAAGAAGCGCCTCCATACTTCGGGCCAGCTTGATCTGACCCTCGAGCACAAGCTTCAGGCGCGCATTCTCGCGCTCTGCTTTCTCTCGCCGCAACCTCTGCCGCGTAGCCATGTCCCTCCAGAAGGGCGGGATGACGGTGCCATCGGGCACCGTGAGAGTAAGCGTGGATTCCTTCGTCTTCTCCGCCACGTTCTGCGTCGTTAGCGCAGACCTGTTGTCAATGCGGTGGTGACCGTGCAACCCGCCCAGCTCCGTCTCCATTTGCTTGACCTTGTTGCGCAAGTAGGCCAGCTCATTTTTTCGCTCATTGCGCGCCCGATTCGGGTTTACCTTGATCCGCTTCTTGGGCCCCTTGCCCGTGTCGGACACCGCTTGGCAATGCGCGTTCCGGCAGCCACCCGCCACTCGAAGACGGCCGTTCTCCTTGACCTTGGCGACGTCCGGCGCCTTGAGATTGTCCTTCAGTGGCGCCAACGGAGACGGCAGCACGAGCTGCTGTGGGTGCGTCTTAGCCGAA
Source organism: Phytophthora idaei (assembly GCA_016880985.1). Classification (NCBI taxonomy): domain Eukaryota; phylum Oomycota; class Peronosporomycetes; order Peronosporales; family Peronosporaceae; genus Phytophthora; species Phytophthora idaei. The sequence goes on along the minus strand of QOKR01000231.1, from coordinate 36,820 downwards.
GTAAACTCGCCGCCTGACGTGGAGCTAGTCGACGGCGACGGCGAGAGCGTCACCCGCAGCAGTTCGTCTAGCTCGTCGCCCAGCATCGCGTCGTCCGAGGACGATCCATCCTGCTGCTGTTCGGACCCCGTCCCGCCGTTCACCGCTGGCGACGAAATGTAGGCATCCACGAAGCTCAGCGCAGCGTCGAGCGCCTCAAAGTTCGCGTCGTCGTCGGGCAGCAGCAGAACCATTTTGGCGGAACCTTTTGAGCACTCTCCCAAGGCTGACCGTCGATCATGTGTTGCAGTATCACAGAGGATCGGGCTCACGCTTCAGCAGAAACGTCATCAGTGCCTACAAAAGCCAAGACGATCGTACCGTCACCAGATCCCCACCACTCAGCTTGCCCTTGGAACCAGCTGGTGCAATATGCGCATAGGCTGGCCGTAACCAAGCGGGTTTTCAGCCAACCGGCGTTGAACGCATCTCCAGCTCAATTCTTCTTCCGATACACATCACACACTGCGAGCCTGCGTGCCTCGCGGCTTGCTCCGTCTCCGCTGTGGCCATGGAGCAGCGGCAGATCGAGGAGGAGGAGGAGCTCATGCAGGAGGCACTTGCCCTGCTGGCCGATTGCCAGGACGACGATTATGACGCCGCCATCTCACGCCTGCTGCTGCCGTCTGACGATGACCTCCACAGCCCCGTATCCGCCAACCGTAGCGACGCCATCATGTCGACCACCGAAGCGGCGATGCCCATTCCCCTCGGCTTGGCCCCATTTACCAGTAGTGCCTCTTTCAGTGCCGAGGTATCCCCCGCCGTGACGCCCACGCTGACTACCGCCACCAGTAGCCCCGTCAAGAAGACGCCCACGTCCGCCGCCAAGCAGCAGCAGCGCAAGAAGAAGGCGCCCTCGAGCACCGGCAAGAAGCGCAAAACGGCCTCGCACAACTCGAACCGCGCGCGTGACGAACGCAAAGAAGAGCTCATCTATCTCCGCAAGACGGTGCAGACGATGGAGGCAAGATTGCGTACACTTCAGCTCTCGCAGCGTCGGGCATTGGTTGCGCCTGCACCCGCGAGAGCCGTGCCTCAAGGAGAGGCGCAAACGTTCACCGAGGGCGCCTTCGCGCTCGCTGCCCTGCAGGGTCATGCCGTCATGAGTGAGCCGCCACTGTCTTGTGAAGATATGAAGGAGGACGCGGCGATGGGGCCCGTTTGGACCGAGATCGCAGCACGCCAGTATCAGGAGCGTCGCCGTGTCGAACTGGAGAACATTCGCCTCAAACTCATCCTCGAGGGTCAGATCAAGATGGCCAAAAGTCTCGAGAAGATGCTGACGAAGCGCACCAGTTTACGGGTGAGTTGTAACTCCAACGTTGTGAGGGAGGTGAAGATTTTCCTGCTAACAATGCTGTGGCCGGGTTGGTATGTACGAAAATGTAGGTGATGGAGTCCATTCAGGGCAAATATCTAACTAGTTTGCAGCACCGTAAGCCTACATCGACAGAGGAAGAGGACGAGGCGACCATTTTTGCTCGTCTGGAAAAGGAATTGGAGACTGCGCTGGATGAGGTGGACGTAGTGTTCGAGGCGATTGGCCTCTCTCGCATGGAAAAGACGTACGCAGATGCGCAAGTTCGGCGCGAGAACGGAACAACTGTCATGGAGATTTTCGCCAACAAGGTCGTTCCGTTTAGCGTGGAAGCCACGAGCCACGCAGTCTGGGAGCATTTCGTTCACTCCATGGACCACATCCCGTCGCGCTTTGTCTACCAGAAGCAACTAAAGGTAGCCTTATTGTCTTTTTGGTGCTGGTATATGTTCGTAATGGGCTCTGATTATATATTTTTTATCTGTTGCAACGTAGAAGACGGAAACAACTGACGACACGTTGATGGAGAGCTTTGGTCTAGAGCTCGTTGGCAGCCGCAATGCCACTGCCGCATTCAGAGTGCGCCAGATCCGCCGGAAGTTTGTTCAGCCTCACCGGGTTGTAATCGCGTGGCCCATGTATTCCGAGGCACTCGAGCTGTCTGCCGAGCCCACGAAAGGCGTTCGCCTCCATGAGAAGTGTTTTACTGTGGTCAAGGCTCTTCCGAACGCTAGTGGCCGCCGAGGCGCCCTAATACAAACGTGCTACGTTCTCCGCCCGGAGATTTACGGTCATGTTGCTGACCGAGAGCGCATTCTCACCACTCTAACGGACTTTTTGTTGGACTCTGTTTCACACACGATTAGCTCCAGTCACCAAATGATTGAGAACTTTCTGTTGGATGGAGCCCTCCGATTTCAACCTGAACCAAATGCGTTGACGCAGGTGGCAAACCAGGAGAGCGCTGTTGAAGAAAAAACCCTGTAGCAGCTTCCAGACAGGATATCACTAAACTCTTTTAGACTGTGGAGTCATTAGGACACGGAGCTTCATACCAGCCAGGCTTTTCTACAGTTGACGCTTGGTACGAGACTTTGTACAACACATTTTGTAATTAACATTACCAGGGAACTCAAGGTTTGTCGTGGCTTGCTTGATACATGTATGCTACTACATGTTACTTTCAGGTATACTTTCCCATGTCGAGCCGAGTCAGCAAGACAGCGCTTAGAGGTGTTTCTTGAGAGCCCCGCTAAGAAGTACGTTCTCGATCATCTGGTGGCTCGCGCTGATACTACCAGTCACGGAACTCAGCACGAAGTCCGTGAGTGCGCCGACCTTGCGCGACTGATCGAGCCCATTACGGTTGCGAAATTCGGGACGAATAATGTAGCATGTCTGCATCAACGTACAGTCCTCCTGACCTGTAGCAGGAGGCTTGATCACGATGTAGCCCTTTTCCAGAAAGCGGATGCCCGGAGTTGGCTCGGCCGAAAACTCCATTGTACCCGTTATCGTACGCCACACGACAATAATGCGACCCTGCTCCACGTATCGCCGGATAATGTGCTTTACATGAAAATCGCCATTCGTATGACCGTCCGTCATCTCCAGTCCGTAGCGCTCCACCACGGTGTCGTCGCTAGCTTCAATGTGCAGCGGTTGCTTCTCGTAGTACGTGCGGTGAGGCATGTGATCCATCGAGTGCGCGAAATGACGCCACACAGCCTTCCCCGTCGTGGGCATGTCAAACGGCATCACCTTGTTCGCGTAGATCTCCATCACCATGCCTCGAGTTGCGTCATGCTCGATCTTCGCGGTGCGGTGTGTCGTTTCCATGCGCCCCAAACCGTTGGCTTCGAAAACGGCATCGAGCTCCTGACGAGATTTCTCGATCCCGGAGAGCAGCATATCGAAATCTGCGCAGTCGTCACGAGCCGCATTGGGTCCTGGAACGGGCGATACTCGGCGAATCCGCTTGTTCGGCCCGCCCAAGACCTGAAGCATGTCCTTAAATCAAGGAACAAGTCAGTAAAGCTTCGGATAGACTGGAACCTCTCATCACGAGGCATGAGGATACTTTACTCGTTCATTCTGGCGCTTTCTGAGAATGCGCTCGAGGCTCTTTGCCACCTTGATCTGCTTCTCCAGAACCAACTTCAGCCGCACGTTCTCGCGCTCTGCTTTTTGTCTCTCCAAAGCCTGGCGTTGCGCCATGTCGCCCCACACCGCTGCCAAATGTGCTGGTGACGCCGTGCTCGCTATAGGGGCCGCAACTGACGAAAAGGTGGCAGACGGCGTCCCAGTAGACAGCTTCGCGACGCGCATGGCTGCCAACTTACTCTTCGCCCTGGCATCCTTCAGCTCCACTGCTGTCGGCGGGGCCGCAACGGACGAAAACTGCGCTGACACGGTCTGAGGCTTGTGTGTGCTGCGCAGTTTATCTAGCTGCAGCTGCAGGTCCTTCACTTTTTGACGCAGATAAACCAATTCCTCTCGCCGTGCATCTCGAGCGCGGTTCGAGTATTTACGCGGCTGCTTAGTCTTCTTGCCCTTGGGATTCAGTGGCTGCAGCGTTGGACTGCTTGTGAACGATGTGGGGCTGCCCGTTGAGAAGCTGGAGATGCTGCTGCAACTCGAAAGCGCCAGCGTGGACTCCAAAGTAGGCGGTCCACATGAACTCGCCTGCTGATGTGGAGTTGTCTCTAACTCCGGAATCGGCTGCGCCGTTAGCGTCGGGAGCTCAAGGTCCGTGTCCAGGTCACCGCTATGATCGTCGAGCCCCAGGTCCTCTAGGTCCAGCGCCGCGTCAGCACCTAGAAGCCATTCCGTCGACGCCTCGCAGTCGGCGAGGAAGGAGAGCGCTTCCTCCAGCGTCTTGGAATCGTCGTCCTGCATCGTCACTGCTGCCAACTTGGCAGCGGCCAAGAGAATTGAATACTGTACTGATTCAGAAAAATAAATTGCAAGGTATTTTGTTTTTATATTATACCGTACGATACCGGTATGATTCGACTAGATTATACTTGAAGTTTGTAAGCCAAAAGATACGGAGACCTAAAAAAACAATAACAGGGATGCTCCGGTAGCGGTTGGCTTGAATATGGCAGCAACTTTTTGCAGCTTTTATTATTTTACGTAACTTTGTCAAGGTACTGTAGCCGGCAGGAAGAACTCCATTTGGGGGAGTAAGTTACTCCAAGAAACATGTACGAATCTCGTTGCGGGTGATCATTTTGGTGCCTGATCAACTTGAGGTTCAACCAGTGCAGCCATTCGTTGCCATCTTCGTGGGATTGTGTAAAAGCAAAGTGATTTGATGACCAGCCGGTTTTCATCAAGGAGTTCATAGAAATCCCCAAAACCCTTCTGCATCGACCAAAGGCGCCGCTGCCAACATGCTGCTGCACGACGACGAGATGGAGGCGCTGGAGGCGGCGCTGTCCTTTGTAGACGCCTTCTCCCACGACGGGTCGGTGATACTGCATGCCTCGGAGGCCCCCCGAGGCCCCCCCATACAGTCTTCTTCCCCTTCGGTGCCAACCAGCGTAGGGTTGAGTGGAGGGGGCGGAGTAATCGCGGACGAAGAGCTGGAGAGTCTGCTGTTGGAAGTGGGGCTGTCGGGCTCCCCAAGTACCAATTCGGGGGTGAAGACTGAACCTGCTGCACTCGTGGCACCTTCGCAAGCAGCCAGCCCGACGGACAGCGCTGCTGTCGCTAACAATTCTTTCACACAGGTGAACAGTAATGACAGTGAAAACGCTCGCCGAGGCTCCCGCGGAGGTACTGAGCAAGCTACTAGTGGGAAGACGAAGAAGCGGGTACGGCTGAACCCGAACCGGGCCCGCGACAACCGCAAGAATGAGTTGGCCTACCTGCGCAACAAAGTCAAGCAAATGGAGGAGCAACTTCTGTCTCTTCGCCAGCAGTACATTGAAAACAAGGACTCAACTAACACAACCACCACCACACGATCGATCGTAGAAACGGTAGGGATGCCGCCCGTCTGGCGCGACATGGCATCGACCCAGCAGCTACGACGAGAGAAGGCGGAGCGCGAGAACGCGCGGCTAAAACTGGTCCTTGAAAGCCAAATTAAGTTGGCTAAGAGTATGGAGGCGGTGATGCAAAGACGAACGCGACAGCAACTAGCCGGCTTTAATGGTGTCGTGAGTGATGCTGTGGGAGGTGTGCAAGGCTCCACCTGGGACCTTCTTCTCGATAAGGATACGTACGATACGTTGCTTGCTCGCGCAGAGTCAGCGTACCACGAGGTGGACGAAGTGGTCGCTGCAAACGGCCTTAAGTACCTGGAAACAGCATGTACCAACGCTCAAATGCGTGAAGGTCCAGAGGGCATGTACGTGGACATTTTCACCAACAAGATGTTACCGTTCGACTTCAAAACGGCAGCTGAGGCGGTGTGGACCCACTTCCGAGGCAGCGAGAAGCACCGCGGGAATCTGTATGAAAACTTTTCCAAGGTGCGGACACGAATGATTTGTGTGAATTTGATCGCGAGTTTTTTTGTCTGACTATGATTGCGTCTCTCGTTGCGAACTTCTAGGACGTCGAGTCATCTTCCGACACTGTTGCAGAGATGTTCGCTATTGAATTCATGGCAAATGACTTGGCTGCTGACTTCCGCGTAAAGCAGGTCGTGCGGCGATACATTGAGGAAGATCGGCAGGTGGTCGTCTGGGTGTCCACTGCGTCAGCGCTCGAGTATTCCAAGTCACCTTTTGCCAGCTTTGGGTTTCGTGAGAAGGGCTACGTCATCAGCAAGCGCGTTCGAGGGCGTGACGACTTCTCGATGTTCCAGACGTGCTGCCTGGTTTCGCCCCAAATGTCCGAGGGTGGGTCGTTTGATCTTTCCACGGTAGGCACCTTCACTGAGTTCGTGCTGGGTTTCATGTTCGCCACCATCACATCCAGCCAGCAGCTCATTGAGAACATGCTGATGGACCAGTCATTGCAGCCTAGTCGAGACAAGTCGCCGTGCATATGACAGGATTAATAACAACGAACGTCAATAGAACGAAGCTACAGTAGTGTATTTAGTGCACACGCGCCAAAGGGTTACTGACCGTATGCCACGAAGCCATCGCGTCGGTTCCTCTATAGACGCCAATAATTGTCTTCGCGGAATCGTTACCGCAATTAATTGTCCTTTTTGTTTGAGCAAACACATCCCGAATTTGTTTTTGTTTTCGAGAACTGCTATGCCGCTGCTGTTCGGGGATGACGAAGTAGAGGCTTTAGAGGCGGCGCTCTCCTACGTGGAGGCCCTCCCGCCGACTCAGCCGGCGCTTGAAATCTCAGCGGCTTCGTCGACGACTGCGTTTCCAGAAGGCTTCGGTGCTGGGGACGAGGAAGAGGTCCGACTAGACGCAGAGCTGGACCGACTGCTGCTCGGAACGCTTTCATCTTCGTCGGAGCATGTCAGCGACTCGACTCCGATGGCAGCAATGTCGACTACGTTGGTCACTACTCCTATGGCGTCGTCATTGTCGTCGCCTCTGCCACTGATGGTGGCGAACGTTGGAGCTCCCAACGTATCTGGACAGACTCGGCGCAGGTCTCGAGCAGCCAAAGGCCCAACGACAACTCTGGCCAAGCGCCGCGTTAAGGTGAACCCGAACCGAGCGCGAGACGAACGCAAGCATGAGCTGGCGTACTTGAGAAACAAAGTGGAGCAGATGGAGGCAGAGCTGGAAACGATGCGCCATCGACGACGCACTCGAGGAATCCGCAGCGCTGAACCGCCACCCGACAGTCGATCGCAAGCGTTGACAACTGCCTGTTCAAAACCTACTGCTTCGTCATCCAAAATGCCCTTCATCTGGAGGGACATCGCTACTCGTCAGCAGTATCGTCGAGAGAAATCTGAGCGAGAGAACGCGAGGCTAAAGCTCGTACTCGAGAGTCAGGTGAAACTGGCTAAAAGCATGGAGATATTGCTGCAGAAGCGAGCTCGACAGCAAGTGTCTGGTTGTGGTGAGGTGGTTGGGGCCTCCGGTGACCTGTCATCGCAAGGGTGCACCCTAGACTTTTTAGTGGACAAGGACACTTACGAGGCACTCCTCACGAGTGTGGAGACTGCTTACGCCGAGTTAGAGGCCGTGTTCGCCACTAACGGGTTGTTGGGTCTGGACACTCCTTGTAGAGATGCGCGGATGCGTGAAGGTGTCAGCGGGATGTATCTTGACGTGTTTGCCAACAAAGTGTTGCCTTTTACCTACGAAGCGGTGACTGCAGCCGTGTGGAACCATTTCAAAGGTAGCGAGAAACACCGCGGTGTGGTCTACGAGAACGCGACGAAGGTACGAGCAAAGTGATATCTTATTGAAATTACTACTACCGGTAGTAGTAGTATCAAGCTAACGCTATTTGCTTTATGCTGGAGTTGCCTACAGCACCTCGAGACTTCCTCTGATACTATTATGGAGGCCTTCACTATGGAGTTCCTGGGCAAGACCACAACTGCGGACTTCCGCGTGAAACAGGTGATCAGGCGCTTTGTGGAGAGTGATAGACAGGTCGTGGTATGGGTGTCTATAGGGCACGCTCTGGACCCGAACAACTCGCCGTTCTCTAGCTTTGGCTTCGTGGACAAAGGCTACGTGGTGACGAGGCGCCCCATGTCGATCGCTCCGGGTCACGGTGACTTCACCATTCTGCAAATGTGCAGTCTTGTGTCTCCGCAGATGTCTGCAGGCTGTCGAATTGACATGACTGCAGCAGGTGACTTCACGGAGTTTGTGCTGAATGTCGTGGCCGCCAACACCACGACCAGCCAAGAGATCATAGAGAACGTGTTGCTCGACCAGGCGCTCAACAAACGCCAGGTTGAAACGAGTCTTGCTGCTTGATGCTCATTCGTAGAGTAAAAGTAGCATTAGATTACTGCATTCTTAGCTAACTGCATGTACACCTTTCTCGCTTTTGTATTACATGTTAGTATTAATAAGTATTGACTAGCCACTTCCGGTTCTCCTATCCATTAAGCACGGCTGCAGAAATGAATTGTGTGGTGGCTTGACCGTCATGATGACGATGGATTTAGTGTGAGCTTACATGTATCAGTGATGTGGTGGTGATCGGTCGCCAGACCTTCATTCTGGGGGTGCCCATCACCACAAGAATTGTTCGAAGAGGTCCGCTCATCAAAACACAACGATTGGAAGTCTCATTCACAGCGACAGGCCTTGACTTGTAGATGGCATTCTTCAACCAGCGACGCCACAAGCAAGTCGAACCAGTGAGATGGCGTTCCTGCTAGAAGGCGAGACGGATGAGACACTGGCCGCGGCGCTGGCATTTCTCGAGCAGCAGAAATCTTTGACACCTTCGCTGCAGGAGCCACTCGAGCTTAGCGATGACAGCCCTGCTCTCCCGTCCCTTGACGACCCTGAGGCCGCCGACATACTGGACGATCTGAGCCCAGAGCTGCCTGCACCGGCGGACAAGGCGATCAAGAACATCAGCTGGACTGCTCCCATCCCCACGCCGAAGCTCCTCTCTCAACGTCTCTTCAAGAGCCGTCAGGTGGTCCCGTGCTCTCCTCCTCAACCTGCCCTTGCCAAACCAGCCAAGACCCCAAGTCCTACCCAGAAGAAGAAGAAGAAGCCATACGTGCGTAAAAAACCTCTGAGCAACAATCCGAACAAGGCGCGAGATGAGCGCAAATTAGAGCTGATATACCTCCGCCAGAAAGTGGCTGACATGGAGATGGAGTTTCAGAAGCTACAGGAGATCAAGGAGGCAAGCCGAGCCAATGCAGACGCTTCCGAGTCAGTCACTGCTTTGGCAGCGAACCACGACAGCCACTCCACTAACGTTGGGGTGCCCCAAGTCTGGGAGAAAATGTGCGCGCGCCAACTACAGCGTCGGGTGAAGGCGGAGCGCGAAAACGCTCGCCTGAAAATGGTGCTAGAGGGCCAGATCAAGATTGCCAAGAGCATGGAACAGATCCTCAAGAAGCGCACGGTGCTGCGTGCTATGGAGTCCTGTGGCAGCAACAAGCGCACGAAACACACAAACCGCGTGCCTCGGTCCGATCCCCGTGCTGACGCAAAGGTCTTTGAAGTTCTGCTCGCTGGTGTCGAGGCCTCATACCGTGAAGTTGATGCTGTGTTCGAGGCCACTGGTCTTGGCCGCACAGAAGCCCCTATGAGCGACGCTCAGATGCGCGACGGTGTGAACGGCATGTACCTGGAGATTTTTGCCAACAAGATGCTACCGTTTGGCATGCATGCTACGGGTGAGGCTGTGTGGCAGCACTTTAAGGGTACCGATATCCCGTACCGCTGGTTTCACTCCAAGTCGGCCGGTTCGATCGAGTCGACAGAGGATACGATGGTTGAGAGCTTTGGCATGGATATGTACGATGCCAAAAGCAACACTAAAGCCGAGTTTAACGTCAAACAGATCCTCCGTCGCTATGTCGAGGAAGACCGGGTTGTCGTCGTCTGGCGCTCGCACATTATGCCTCTCGAGTTCTCCAACAAGCGTTTCGCGGGTATTCATTTCCAGGAGAAAGGTTATGTGGTCATCAAACCTCGTGCTCACAGCGACAATAGTAGCGACGACGATGACTTCACGCTGGTGCAGACTTGCTACATCATTACCCCCGATCTGTCCGATCAGTCACTGAACGACGATGCCAAGACGGGTGCTCTAACCGAATTTGTCCTGAGCTCCACGGCTTCCAATATTTCTGCCAGTCATGAGATGATTGAAAACGTGCTGCTGGACCAGGTGCTGCGGCAGCGAAAGCGACGTGAGTAAATTGTGACCAGCCTTCATGTACACATCGATTTCTCAAATATTTCAAAGTCCACGATCAATTCCGAACAATTTGAATGTTTGTTAAAAGGTGCTTCAGTAGGACGTTTTGCGGTCTTTCCATCACTCGCCGTAGTTTGTGCCATTAGGTGGAGCTTTTGCTTCCGAGCGACGTCTGCTAAAGATGCTCTTATAACTTGGCAAATGACGCATCTTGGATCGTCGATCGGACCTGATAGCAGCTTCATACTGTGCATGTTTGTGGGGATTCAAGCGATACTGAAGAGATAATTGTCCACAGCTGATCCTCGAAACGAAACCGTTGAGTGGGAAGATTCCATGTTGTCATTCCGACGAATGCCTCTCGGTCTTTGGATTTAAATCTGCGAATAATGTTCGTGGCCGAGAGAAGTAACTTGTCCTGGCCCAGGTTGCAATTTCTTCCAATCTTCGCAGGCCCCTTAGAGCGTTCCTGAGCGTACGGTGTTATGACCTCCTTGACTAATATCAACGATCGCTACGTACTGTACGAATCGAAATTGCTTGTCTGGGTCTTAAGATTTCCTTGCAGCCAAGGGGTCGATTCGATGATTTTGTCAACATTGAATGCATTTTCTTCTTCAGTACTTTTAAAGGATTTATCAACATGAAGCCGAAGTGTCGAGATCGAAACCAGAGCTTGATTGAAACTTCTCCGACTGCAATCGCTTTGTCGCTGGATACTGGCCAGCTTACTTGGTTTCCCACTCCCAATAATGAGTGAATCTCAAGTTGTGTCGCCGCTGCTGCAACTTGCCAAAGTGCGCATCTAGCTCCTGAATTTGCAGCCAGAGAGACAACACTTCAGCGTGCATTCGGTGTTGTCGCTGCTAAGTAACCCCAGTCAGTAGGACAAATTAAAGGGCCACAAGTTTGTTGCACTCTCCTGGGAAGAGTACTGGTAAATGCGAGCTGTTTGGTCATGATCACAAAGGCTTATCTTCCTTCTATCTAACGTGTGGTCGATCTGGTGTCCTTCTCAGTCCATGAGGACGTTATGGCATTTTCAAAAGTGTCCCTAATAACATATCAATTAGCAGTTTTGTCCTACCAGCTAGGACAAAAAAGAGAGTTTAGCTTGATTTGAGTATGCTTTCTGCACGACGATCGCTATAAATACCAGCTAATAGTAGCTGTTGATTTGTTATAAGGTACACGCGTCTTTTCGATTCCAAAATCATCTCCTTACAAATTCAAAGTCATTTTTTGTCCTTGCTGCGACAAATTTCGTTGTGTATGCCACGCCACTTAAGAACGCTTTTTGGTCCTTTTTCCTAGGACAAATTTGACTGGGGATAAGGCACCGGTTGATGTTGGGGTTTCATGCCAACCTCACAGTTCTCCAATGCGCATTTATCATCTAGGTAGTTTGTTGGCAGCCCGATAGTTTGGTGTTAATTGTCATCTCCATCTGTAGGAACTGCAGTGCTCACTTTTACTCGCTGATCCGTCGGAGGAAGTCAGGAAATCGAACGATAATAATACTCTATCTCTGGATAAAAAAATGAGCATTCTGTGATTTTTCACACTACAAACTACATTCGATAGTGACAGGGTCAGCTTTTTCCAGCAGCACGTTTTGCTGCAATTGCAGCACATTGCGCAGCTTTCCTCCAATAGACTTCATCACCACTTCTTCAACGTGCGCAAAGTCCAGCGGTAGAACTGAAGATGTGTCAACGCATTTTACCCGCAACTGGAAACAGCTACGAACCACAGAAGCATGGAGCGGGTTACTTGGAGACGGCGAAATAATCGTCCAGTGGTGATCCTCAAATTGAAGACCTCCTGTCTGCAGAAGCCAGGTCGTTGATCCAACAAAAACGACTTGGTTCTCTTCTTCGTACATGCGAACAATATTCACGCCGTCGAGATTTACGAGCAAGCTCTTTCCATCAGGAAGTGAAGCCATGCATGCAGTTCCTCTCAACCGAGTTAGGATTTCTTGTTCGGACCTGCATTCACGCAAAATACAACGGAGTAAGTAGTTTAGCAGACAACACTTTTTGCAGCACTCGCACGATGCAGTGTCTTACGAAGCGGAAAGACTTTTGGGTATCTCTGTTCTCCTTCGTCGTGATCTGATGCCACATAATTTCTGCCGCTTTCTGCATTGGACATGCTTATGGAGTGATCGAAGTCGTCTCGATGCAGTTACCACCAGAGCTAAGCTGCTTGTTCTGGCTACTGCAGGTGATCGAGGGGTTCACTTCCAACGCTGGGAGTACGTTATTCGCTTGTAAACGCAATCTTCCCAAGCCGCTCGACAATTCAGCCAGAATAGCATCACTGAAGTCGAGCTGTTGAAGTAGTCGGTCAGACGTTGGCTGGGCCTCGAATTCAAAGTCCATCCCCTGTAAATGACGCAGCAACGCATACAGCACTTAGCATTTAGTAGATCAACGCACAACCTAGATCCACGTATCATACCTGTAGTAAATCATTTCGTCCGAGTATCTTGCGTATCGAAGCATGCACCTTGACCTGGCTTGCCACGATTGACTTCAGCTCTCGATTGGTACGCTCAGCACGCTCACGCCCTTCACTCTCGATGATGGCAAGACTGCGCCATACACCGGGGTTTTGATCCTGCGGAGTGATTGCTGGAACCATTCCGATGTGACTGAGGCGGGAAAGCAGCAGTCCCTCCAACTGAGCGTTAAGCTGCCGCGCTTCTTCCCTCAGAGCTTTCAACTCTGCCTTCTTGCGACGCTGCAGGTTGGTTGTGTATCGCACAGGGCCTCCCTTCCGTCTACGGTCCTTCTTCGACTTCAGTTGCGGTTGTTGGTGAGAAACATTTGGAACGGCATCGTGGCCAAACTCACTCTCAACATCTAACGATATAACAGAGCGGGAATCATTCTCGTTGCTGTCAATGGTGTCTAGCAGCGTAAGCACTTCAGACACGTCCATCTTGGAGGGAATGCTAGTTGTCTTGGGCGAAGCGATGTGGGTTCTGGCAGGGATAAGACCAAGCTACCCTTGGTATTGTACTGCGATTGGCTGGAACGGGAAATGATTATGAACTTGAAGCCAGGCTGACAGGTGTAAATTTGGACGTACGTACACCAGTAGATTTATTATATTATTAAAATAGTAAGGTAGGCTGCCACTTAGAGATTACGAATTCTTGACTTTAAAACTCAATATCTCTAAAACTGCTTATCCACTTGTAAAAACATAGCTACGTAGGAAAAACTCGTGATTTAATCTTTCGCCACGTTGCATGCGACTTGCTAAAAATGACAAGTACTTCTGCGGCCCGAATCAGTTTAGTAGATATTTATGTTGGATTTTGTATTGAAAAAGCGGATGTTGGCTATCTTTTTGTATTTATACCCAATCAAATGCGATTATGAGCTATTTCGCAATTCTGATTGGTTCTACTGAACTGGTACGTTAGGCAGCTTACCTTACTTGTACTAAACGTAGTTTTCTTAGCCGATTTTAAGCTTACCAGCACGGCGTGCTTGGTTGCCAACAAAATTGTTGGCACCAACAAGTGTCGCTGACTCATCAATGATTTCTATAAACATGTAGCAACCTACGGGTATGCAACCTAGCTACTATAGACTACAGTCTGTAGTACAATGCAATTACCTCTTCAAACAGCTCAAGTACCATTTTTCTTTACTCGATTTCGTCGTACGACGGCGCGGTAGAGGTGAATGCCTTGGAGTGGTGGTGAGGCGAGAACATCTCGGACTCCTCTTTCTCGATTTCGTCACCCGAGAGAACCTCCTCGTAATCGTTCTTGAGGTAGGCAAACGCAGACAGGAAGATAAGAGCCAGAGGGACGCCTAGATCCGTGGCGGTCCACATAACTCGAGCACCGTAGTGCTGGTAAAAGAATCCACCGACCATTGTGCCCACGGCACGAGCCAAACCGTTCTGCGTTGCGTTCAACAGCCCCATGACTGTTCCTTCGCAGCCCTTGGGGGCAGCAGCGTAGATGTACTGCGTGCAGGCAGCCCACGCCAGACTAAATGTGCAACCGTGCAGAAACTCGAACGGAATGGCGCTCCAGGCGTTCGTCATGACAGCGTAGTAAGTGATGCGAAGAGCGTAGGCCGCGATGGAGACCAGCAGCACCTTTACCGTGCCGAGTTTCTGGATAATGGCGTGTGAGAAGAAGAAAGCAGGAAGCTCCGAAAGGGTTTCGCACATGATAGCAATGCCCACAATCTGCGCGTTGCCGCCCGATAAGTTGAACAGGTTAAGCGCCAAAAAGCTTGACAGCACACCGTACATGAGACCCATGAAGAATACCACGAGAAGCAGCATGATAACGTCCTTCTTCTCGCAGATGCGGCGCATGTTGTCGGCAAACGACGGCTGACGCGCACTCTTGCCGCCTTCCTCTATCGCAGAGTGCGTTTCATCATTGTGTCCGTGTTTGACAGGCGGAATCGTGCGCAGCACTAGGAGCGAGGCAAACATGAAGATGATGCTAATGTCGAACGCCCACGAAATTCCCGCAGCAGCGACGGCCAGACCGGTGATGTACGCGCCCGCGCCCCATCCGACGGCGCCAACGAGTCTCTGCTTGCCGTACTCGCCTCCAACCTTGTGAATCATGTCCAGCACAGCATGGTCCATAAGAGAACCGGCGGGCATCGACTGGAAGTTGGCCAGCACCAGCACTGCGAGCGTCCAGTGGTACGACCAGTAGAAGTACTGGATGCAGAACATGAGCAGGCCACCTGTGATGATACAGAAGTAGTGCACCGCGCGCTGGTTGCGGATGTAGTCGGCCACCGCGCCCCAAATCGGTGGCGACACCATCGCGCAGATGCACGGCAGCGTCTGCAGCACACTGATCTGCACCTTTGAGAAACCAGCAGTCTGTTGGTAGTACACGGCCAAAAAGATGACGACCGACGACTGCTGCACGTTGGAAATGGCGTACATGAGCTTGGGCTGCCACAGGCAGTTCTCGTACCACTTGGCCTGGGCCGAGGAGAGCGCCTCCTTCTTCTCGTTCGCACACATTATGCTATCTGGTCTTCGTGTGACTTCTTCACGTGAGACTTGAGCGGTGTCTTGAGCAGGGCAAGTTGGCGAATGACCACAGCAACAGCGACCACTTCCCTGAAACGCTCACGAATCAATTCCGACGGGATGGGAATAGCTCGGACTTCATCCACTTGCCCTTTGACGCCTCATTCGCAGTTCAGTTGTTCGACAAAATGCATCCACGCAGCATTGGCGGCGCTGACTGACACCCCTTCCTTCAGTTAAACGAAGTATAGGTCCAAAATGGAGATGGGGACGGATGTCATAAGGCATCGGCACTCCAGTCACGTCTATGCGGAGGGCGGACTTGAAACTGTGCACGAACTCGGTGCGGCACGACCGACCAAAGCTTTGTCCAAGCTGGCGGAAATTGACACGGCATTATTGTACAGTAGCCCTCTTTGGGAAGTCTTACATGTATTAATACATGCATGCACATGTAAGACATGTTGGCTGATATGACTTGCAGACTGCAGAAGCTGTCACTGTTGACCCGTGACTCGAAACTAAGTACTCTGCATGTATATTTTGTACCACCCTTTACCTGGAGCATCTTCCCTGCTTCTTGTATTAATGAGCCCTGCCTTCGCGTGCTTCTGTAGTGTTGTCGACACTGTAGGCTATCAGGTGTAAAATAACTCGACCTGGTTGATAAAAAAAAGAGGTAAAGGGTAGGTAAAGTTTTCACACTCGGACTTCATGAAATTTCGCAAAGAAACATTCCAACGTTTCTCTCGGACTCATCGACTTTGAGTGGGTTTGCACAGAATCGACCACGGGCGGAGGAGATCGCACTCCTGGAGCTAACCTCGGTCGATACTTGGATCCTTCGAGCTGACATTTTCTTTGTCGCGACTTTGAGAATAAATCTTACATGTATTCGGGCAAACTCGAATGCTTACATATACCTCGATTTCGTGCAGTACAGTATGATCATGGAGATCGACAGATATGACTCACATGATAATCAATTGTTGTCTGCGCTGTAAAATTATCGAGATCTTGAACCACATACACAAACCCTGTCCGTCCGAGTCGACGAACATTCGAACGCTATTGTCCATTTGTAGTTCTGCTGACCTGCAAGACATTGAAACGCATGCATCCACATCAGGGATTACATCGAGCTGCAACCAATTGCATTATTTCTGCTGAGTTTAAACAACTATCACATCGCAAAAGGCCTTCTTTACGTAATCTTACTGACGAGCACATCTTCAACTTTGTGATTGAATCGCATCAACGAGTCGTGGAAACCTCTGAGACCTTCTGGAGAGAGACAACTGAGTGTCTTGTATGTGGGAAACGTTGCCAACATGTGCGTTTCAATGACTGCAGTTGAGGCTCCAAATGTATCTTTTCCTTGTTGCACAGTACGCCATACAACTTCCTCGTACGATATCCCCGCGCCGAATGTAGAACTGACGATAGATGTCTCATGAACCACGAAATGCGTCCGGTCTCCTTTCGCGTACTTGCGGTGTCCCTTGCGAATGAGAAAACAAAGCTCATCCGAGCCAGCTACGATAAATGTGCGTACACTCTGCAAGGTGGTGCTGCTGTCAAACTCGAACAACTGCATCAGCAAGAAAACACGAGCACTTGTTAGGAATGCGAGTCTCATAACATTCCCAACAAGCTAGCGCACCTCGTTGTAAGCCACTCTGCTGTTCTTGTCGTTTCCTTCTCTCTCCGTCAAAATGTTCCAAATGGCTTGCTCCGTGGCTTCCACGCTATACGGGACAGCGTAACTATTCACAATCTGTACCTTCAGCCCACGCGCATGGTGGACCGATACGTGGCCTTCTTTCTTACTGCCACATTCTTGATCAGTACTATCGGTCACGAAAATGCTGTTGACGTCTCCGCGATGCCTGTCCATTTCCGCTAGCAGCTTCTGGAATATCACATTATTATCCGTTGGGGGGCGGCTTTCGTCCCCAGAAAAGGCAGGACGATATCCAAGCGCTTGAGCCACAACGGAAGCAGTCATTTGCTGCGTTATCATCCGATGCAGCTTCCGAGCATGTTTCACCTGCATGTGCAGAACCCTGTGTAATCGCTCATTGTCGGCGTTCGCCATTTGACGAATCACTGACTCACGAGAAGCGGCATCTTGCCACGATTCACCCAGTAGCCTTTTCACTGCCGGTCGATTCATTTGAGTGGCTGCAATGGTGCTAACCCCTTCCATTAACGGCAAAGTGGAGCGCACCCCTGCTACCAACTTCATTTTCTTGAGTTCCGCATCGAGTTGTTTCACTTCGTCCCGCAGTCGCAGCACCTCCAGTCTCCGACGCTGTCTCCACGTATTCGACGTGGTCTTGGCCTTCGGTTTATTATCGTCTTTCACCTGCACAGTTGCGGCTATCGGTAGCGCGTCGGCCTTCGTGTCCACATCCTCAAGCGCGTCTAGAAAATCCAATAGCGTGGGCGGTGCATCGTCCAGTAACTGCTCGAGGGTGTCGGCCGCATTGAGCTCGTCCATGAGCGACGAAGTGAACGAAATCGAAGTGTCACGTTATCACAATTCAGGTGTGAATTGGATTTATGTTGCAACAATGACATGCGCAACTTAACGTGATCTGACAGAGTCGACCGTCGAATGTAGCCATTGAATCGTGTTATAAACGCTTTCACCTTTTTGATTTTAACTCTCCACCGATCCACACACATTGCTGAAATGCCGCGAGATCGAAGACGTCGTCAAGCTGCCAAGACGCGAAAGCGGCAATCAGATGACGAACCCGTTCCGACCCAAGCCGCTCCACAACAAATTACACCCAGCAAGAGAGTGCTGAGTGCCGAGGACGAGCTCTTACTCCATGCAGCCGAAAATGTCTACATTGGAGAGGTGGAATATATATTAGAGCATGAACCATCGATAGGTTTGAGAACTCAAATTGGGTTAAGTATCCTAATGCGAGCATCGGAAATGAGTAACGCCGACGTCGTGGATATTCTTCTGAAGAGGGGTGTAGCTGTTGACACACTGGATTCAAGTGGGGTTACTGCTCTGATACGTGCCTCTGAAAGAGGAAATACTGATGTTGTCAACTGCCTATTGCGGAGTGGAGCAGTGGTTGATTTGGTGGATGAACAGGGTAACACTGCACTCATCAGTGCTGCCAGGAAGGGTCATTATTCTATCGTGGAGGTGTTGGTGAAATATGGAGCATCAGTTGACGTGGAAGACAGAGAAGGCTGGACTGCCCTTCTAAGAGGCTCAACAGAAGGCAACGTTGTGAAGGTACTATTGCAGCGCGGTGCAAATATCGACAAGCAACGTCTGAGTGGAGACACAGCTCTGCTTGTTGCAAGTGAAATAGGACACCGCGAGGTTGTGGATCTACTTGTTACGAATGGTGCGTCGGTTGATTTAGCAGACAAACACGGCAATACGCCATTGATTAGAGCAGCTGAAAATGGCCACGCAGTTGTCGTAGAACTACTGGTGACCTGGGGATCTTCGATTGATTTCGTTAACCGTCTTGGAATAAATGCACTCATGCGAGCTTCAGAGGAAGGTCATGTTGACGCCGTCGAGTCGCTCCTGGTGAGAAGAGCACAAGTCGATACCCGTGGACCGAAGGGGTTAACTGCTCTCATTCTTGCATCCGAAGGAGGCACATCAAGGTCGTTGAACAACTCGTGAAATACGGTGCTTCGCTTGATTCGGCGGACGATGTCGGTGATACCCCACTAATCTCTGCAGCCAACAATGGACACGACGTTGTCGTCAGACTGCTGGTTGAAAAGGGAGCATCGCTTGACATGGCGAATCGCGAGGGCTGGACAGCGCTCATGAGTGCAGCAGCGAAAGATTATACTTACACTGCGAAGATCATTTCGCCACGTCTGAAGCATGAAGGAAATATTGATAAGCAGCGTCCGAACGGGGCAACTGCTTTGTTGATTGCGAGTGAAAATGGACAGCACAAAGTCGCGAGTCTACTTCTCAAAAACGGCGCGTCGCTCGATCTACCGGATGAAACGGGAAATACTCCTTTGATTGCAGCAGCTTCAAATGGGCATATTGGTACCGTTAAGATGCTGGCAAAGCAGGGTGCGTCTCTCGATTTGCTCAATAATTATGGATGGAGTGCACTCATGTACGCTGCGAGCGAAGATTACGACCAAGTTGTAACCTCACTATTGGAAAATGGAGCTAGCAGCGACAAGCGGGGACAAAATGGAAGTACTCCGTTGGTCATCGCAAGCACAAATGGATGTCTCAATTCTGTAAATATCCTCGTTTTCAGTGGCACTTCCATTGACTGTACAGATGCTCGTGGGCGTACACCACTCATGCCTGCAGCTGAAAAAGGCCACAAAGCGGTTGTGAAATTTCTGGTAGATAATGGTGCGTCGATCGACTTGGTCGACAACGATGGATGGAGTGCACTCAAAAAAGCTTCTCAGAACGGCTACTCCAACATTGTAGAGTTGTTACTTGACACAGGAGCGATCATCGACACGCAACTTGCCAATGGATTCAATGAACTCCATATTGCGTGTGAAAATGGGAGCTAGATGTCGTTAAAGTACTTCTCGACTGTGGTGCTGGAATCAACTCCGCCGACGAAGACGGTGAGAGTCCGCTTTTGGTCGCTGCAACAAATGGATACGATGATATCGTTGAGTTGCTATTGAAGAGACGCGCATCAATTGAACAAGTGAACCACGAGGGCTGGACGTCGTTAATGAAAGCTGCTGAGCAAGGACATGCATCTGTGATGAAGACTCTGCTGCGAGACAAACAAGTCAATCGTGCAATTGACTTGCAGCTGCCTAGTGGCGCCACAGCACTGAATATCGCTTGCGAGTACGGCTAACTAGATGTGGTCGTGAGCCTTGTAAAACATGGCGCGGACATTGAGCTTCCTGACAACGAAGGATATACACCGTTGATTACGGCAGCGCAACTTGGATACCCCGACATTGTTCAGTTTCTCGTGAATCGAGATGCCAACATGGATGCACGGTTGCCGAGTGGCGGTACAGCCTTGCTTACTGCGGTTTGGCACAAGCGACTGGCGGTTGTACGCATTCTCCTCGACAGTGGAGCTAACATCGAGTTGCGTGGAGACTTCCAGCATTGGCCACCGCTGCATGTGGCGTATTTTAGTGGCTACATTGAGTTTGTTCAGCTCATCTACGAGAGAGTTCCAGCAGACAAGAAGCTCTCATTCGCAGATCTAGTACTCGCGCAAGCTTCAGTCGAACGCTCTTCAGCTGTCTATACAAAAGTGGTGGGAAATGGTAAAATCGACCAGAAACGTCGGAATGGGGACACTGCGCTGCGTATTGCATGCGAACGAGGGAAGAGAAAGACTGTGGAAGCTCTTCTAAGGAATCCAAGCAATGACGTCAATTTGGTGGACGCTGACGGCCGGACTCCACTCATGAGTGCATCCGAGCATGGCCACACTGAGGTTGTAGCAATACTACTGGAAAAGGGTGCCAATAGTAACGACCAACTTCCAAACGGATTCAGTGCTCTTCACATTGCGTGCGAGAACGGGCACACGGGAGTCGTACAGCTACTTCTCGATCGCGGGGCATCCATCGACATGATAGATGAAGAAAGGGAGTAGTCCTCTAATAGCTGCAGCAGAATGTGGCCATGCAAGTGTAGCGAGGGTACTTATCAAGCATGGCGCCTTGATCGACTTGGCTAATTTAGAGGGCTGGACTGCCCTTATGAGAGCTTCTGAGAATGATTGCGATGAAGTGGTCTCATTGCTTGTGGAGAATGGGGCTGGCATGAATATACAACGACCAAATGGAGACACCGCGCTTCTGACTGCGAGCGAGAATGGCAACTATGATAGCGTGAAATTACTCGTTGAGAATGGCACTTCGATCGATCTAGCAGCAGAAGATGGCAACACTCCACTGATAAGTGCTGCAGACACGGGACACGCAGCTGTGGTGAAGTTATTGCTCGATCATGGCGCGTCTATTGACGTTGTCAATAATGAAGGTTGGACTGCGTTAATGAGTGCGACAGTAGGAGGCTATTCTGACGTGGACTCGCTTCTTCTGAGCAAAGGGGCTAACGTGGATACTCAGAGACAAAATGGGGCTGCTGCTCTCTTGATCGCATGTGAACATGAGCGTCTGGATGTTGTTGGACTTCTATTGGATTACGGCGCGAACGTTGACATGCATGATGAAGAAGGGGATACTCCACTGACCACCGCTACTGCAAATGGTCACTCAGCTGTGGTGAACATGTTAGTTGAGAAGAGGGCAGCCATTAATCTGGCGAATAACAACGGCTGGACTGCACTGATGTATGCTGCAACTGAGGGAAGTCTCGAGGATGCGTCAGTGCTTTTGAAACACGGAGCATCTGTCGACAAAAAGCTTCCAGGGAACAAAACCTAGCAGATTAAACAGCGCTCATGCTATCATTGTCGAGTCGATTGGCGAGTCGACTAGCACTTAGTCCAAACGTACTTAGTACTAAAGTACCCGACGAGTCAAGTGGTAGTGGTAGTTGTATAGACGCAAAAAGCTGTCATTGGGGAGAAGCGATGGGTGACAAAGCCAATATCGGTGATTGTTCCGCGAGGCTGAAAAAACGTATTATCAATGCACAGGCTACTTAAGTATCTCGTTTATATAATCACTTCACCTACCGATCAGCCTCCGACTGCACCACGAGAAAATCGAGATAAATGATGTATCTGACCATTTGCACTTATTAACAATGAAATTGTTACAGTATTTTTTGCGTTTCTGCCTGATACATATATTCCATTGTAGTCGTGAGCGTTTATCCGAGGGTCGTATCGTATTACTTACTGGTAAGTAGCACTATTCTATCCCAGCCTCACGTATCGAATCAAAAGCTGTGGATTCGATCATTTGACCAATAAAAGCAAATGAATGTGGTTCGTTTGAGATATGACTTGGTGAAATCGGCTTCGAAGCGCCCGTGCAGCACTTTAAAATCTGCATCTGAGTGCGCACCCCAAGCGCGACAATGATAGACAAACAACACATTGTTGCGTGCTGATGCCTTACCGTTGCTTTATACGATCTGTAACCTGCTAGACTAGGTATCTCAGTTCTTGGTCTTGTAGAATTCGAGCCTGTACACCTCCATACAGCTTTGTTTAATCGACGCTACAAGGCTCTTCAACATCAACATCGGAATGTCGTCCCAGGCTTTCTTGATGGATGGCCTTGTGCACTCGCAATATGGAGAGCGGTGTTTCCTACCGACTTGAACGATACCAAAGCAATCGAAGAACAATCGATGACGAGAAATTGGTGACCGGAGTCAGGTCTCGGAGGCTAGAGCTGGAGGAGGAATAAAGATTGAAGGTTGCTGGTGCTTGAAAGCACTAGGGACTCCAAACTGCGTCATCGGAAACGATAGATACTACCCGATATTTATTGAGCGATATTTATCGAGATACAATATCGGAGCGCCACTAAATATCGCGATAATCTACATAGTACTTGAAGTAGCTGTCATCGTCTGATTATCTCGAGTTCAACTAGAGAACTTAAGACGCCTGCGGCCCCGCCAAGTTTACGAATTTCTTGTTACTGCGGTCCGAAAATGATTCTTTGGCGCTACACTTATCTAAATCGATGGTATGGGAGAGAAGAAGATTTTTTTTTGGCTTTACAGTGACCAATACACTACTTAGTATATTTTACCGATACTCTAACGAATGTTTGAGTTTCTTGTCCTGCTGGACTATTTATTACATGTAATGATGTGCTTCCACACCGAAGTACCTGGTGTATCTTGCACTAGCAACTTGGTGGTTCTACTCATTACGAACCAGTGCTCGTACTGTTGAAAATACTCGGGACGACGATTTTTTTTAACTTTTGAAATAAAAATCATCGAATAAATGCGATTGTTAAGACATTCTTTCACACATGCATCGATAAAAAGCAAAATCAGCTGGTGGTTGTCAACAGAAAGCCTTCCAATCTTCCTCCACTAAAATCTCGCTCAACTTCTGGTGGTACCAGTCATTAACCATGTGATGAGACCTCGTAGCCCAGTCAATGACTTCACGCGCGCGCTGTTCCTGGCCTGTGTTGCCATTTCGAAAGCGTGGCAAGGTCTTTGAGTGCATCTCCACCACTGCGGACTGTTGGCCCGGGTCCTCATTGCGTAGTTGGGGGCGAACTTTGATCCATACTGTCTTTTGAAGTTGAACTTCTTGACAATGTAGGTTTACCTCGGCCGGCTCCGAACGTCCCGCATAGACGATCGTGACGCAGCCATCTTCATCAACGTACTTGCGGCACGTGTGTTTGCCACGGATATCGAACTTTTGGCCACCGTGCATTGAAGAGCATGTGAACGATCGTGCCACAACATCACTCTTCTCAGTCTAGCCATTTAAAAACGAAATAAAAACCAGTAAATGTTTGTGCGTCAACCAGAAAATAGTAGCCGATATTCATACATCGTTGAAAGCCACTTTGTGCGCCATTGGAGTCAGCGAGAACATCCTCCAGCACGCCGCTGCTGCGGTCTTCACATTAAAAGGCCATAATGAGCATCCATGTGTCTCCATTACAAGACCTGCTTCACTGTCCGTTCTCACGTGGGGCTCGCCCACTGAGATGCCCCATGACGCAAATCGCATCACAGTTCTAGGGTCCTCCACCTGGCACTGCTGCAACTTTAAACGTGTCCTCACAACCAATTCCAGCAAGTCGGCGAAGATTCCTTCGTCATTCGACCCCAAGTCCCAGTAGCGAGGACCTTCGTCCTGCAACTGCATCATCGTAAGCCCAATCAGCTCCTGCTCACACAGACGAGCGTCAGTAGAGTTCTCACAAACCAGGTAACTTCTATCTACAAAAACTGGTTCTACCTTATCTCCTAAGGCCCTCTGGGCTTTCGCTTGCAGTGTTTGGGCTGTACTCGTCTGAGTGCGTAGTATCGCTTTGAGCTGCTCGTTCTTATTCTCAGCGCGCGCTCGCTCCTTGAACTGGCGGTCAGCGATGCTTTCCCATACGGAGGCCGGACCGAATATTACGCTGTGGCTGTTGCTACTACTGAAATTGCCATTGATGGGGCGGTTTGGAGTCTGTGCACTGGATAATCGATGCTTTTTCAGTTGCTCTAAGCGGTGCTCCAGCTTTTCTGCCAGCTCGCGCAGGTCCTTAAGCTCCACCTGCTGCCGCCGCACGCGCTTCTTCTTGGGAACTGTAGCGGCGTAAGCTTTGCGAGCGTTTGACACGGTCGAGGGCGAGCTGCTGCCCTCGGTGCTCGTTGCGTCGGGCGACAAAGCTGCTGGAGGAGCCATCGCGTTGCTTTGTTCGATGCTGTGTTTTGAGGATGACCATCATTCTTTCGGATGATGTAATCAATGCGGGCTGCACAGAATAACCTGTTTAAATGAATACAGCTATCCGCCACTTATTCCTGATCAGCGGCGACCCAGGGACGCTTGCGGAAGCGCTGGCCTTCGTGGACGGCTTTGACTTCTCCGGCGACGACAACAATATGGATGCGTCTTCAGGCAACAGCGACAGCGGTGTTGGACGCTTTGTGGAGAGCCACAAGTGCCGTCGAAGCGATGTCAAAGTCGCGGACACGCACGCGAAGGCCAAGAGCAGGCGCAAGAACGCCGTGTACTCAGCGCGTCTTCGTGCCAAGAAGAAGAACGAGATGCAAACGCTGAAGGATCAGGTGGAGCAGCTGCAAATGCAGCTGGATCGGCTCAAGAGCGCGCACACTTTGCCGACTTCAGTGCTCACAGGTGCCGACAGTACATTGGCATTGACCTCGGGAAGTTGCAGAACAGGCACGAGTTCCTGGTTGAAGGAAGCAACAGCACAAGCCTATCAGAGACAGCAAGCGGAGCAGCTGAATGCTCAGTTGAAGACGCTGCTGGCTAAAGTGGTCAAGCGTTCCAGGACGATGCAGATTGCTCTCCAGAATCTGCAATCTCTTGGTTGCGAGATCAACGTGGCAGTTGGTGCACCATCGACAATTCTGGCGGGGCCTTCTTTGCGGAGTAATGACGCTACTTCGCAGCTGGGAGAGCTGTGCGAGTTCTTGGACCAAATGTATGCTAGTGCACACGACGTATTTGCTACCAGCGGTGTAGGAGCAGTCGACTCTACTTCGTTGGTTTCACAGATCAAGCGTGATCCCGTATCAGGAAGAAGATTTGTGCAGTTGTCTTCGGTGACACCATTGACGAGTGACTTGGACACTGCAAGCCGCATGATCTGGTAAGGAATGCAGCTCAAGGGTAGCAAGTGCTGCGAGTACAACGTTCATCGGCTGCATGTGGACGCCAGCTCCATCGCAAAGAGTTTCTTCCTGACACTAAGTGACGACTCAACTTCGTGTACTCTTCACGGGGCTGCCTTCGTACGGAAATTCGAGGAACGAGACCGCATTTTGTATATCTGGACGACTGCTATGGTGCCATCAAGAAAGGAGATCGAGGGCAAGAACTCCAGTAGCAAGTTGTGGTTGCTGCGTGTCCGTGAAAAGGGATGGGTCATGCTGTCACGGTCTGCTAAGAGCCCCGATCACGAGTCGATGTTGTACACGTGTTACGAGGTCTCAAGTGAGCTGGACACGAAGCAACGAGATGCAGACTGTGCAACAACGGAGGCGGACTACAACTATGACCATGACCGTATCGGCAACGGCGTTGTCAAGTTTCTTAGCAGCGACTTGCGCAAGTTCCACGAACGTATTCAGGGCAAACTACTGGCAGGCACTACAGTGACGGCAGCCTGCTGAAAATCGAATCACTTCTTCTTTTTTTTCATTTTTCCAACAGGTTATCGTTGTTATGCCAGCTACACCAGCCAAAAGCCAACAACTAAGAACTGATTGTGAGAGGCAATTCCCATAGTCAGCTTAGTTATTGCTACTGTAGAAATTCCTGCGCTGCAACCTCAGCTCAATTGCCTGATGCCTTAGCTAATTCACCCATGAGGCTGCCTTTGACCAGTAACGTACTACATGTAGTAAAAGTTAACTCTTGATTATCCAGGCGGACCTATTCAAATCAACAACATTCTACAGGCTAGCTAACAGCAAGTCCTGGCGACACTAAGACGGTTGATTAAAGATCCAGAGGACCAGTCTAGCTTTGGGTGCGGAAGATGAAGAACTAAGCAGTGGCTTGATTCCAACAAAGATGCGAGCAGAATGCTGCGCATACTCGAACAGCTTCAGAGTCGTTCAAGATCCATTGCCAGGAAAAAAATCCTAGCCTCTTCGATATTTTGCGGTGACTGGAACGGAGCTACAAACGAAGTCAATTTAAAGTCAACAAGATTGCTGAGTATTGGATGGATGGGGGTCTCAACGATATCTCATGAACGACAAAGTAATCTTCTCTACGGGACAAACACTCTGGTGTCCCGCAGTCACATCGCACAAAACAAAATCGCGTAATCGCTTCGAGCGATTCTTCGTGTTGACTCCCTTTACCGTCAAGTTGACGGAGCAGCTTGTTGCAGTCGCTCACTTTGAGATTTCCTACCAAGCTCACAATGAGTCTGCTGTTCGAGTCGAGTGCCACGAGCTTCCTCTTCGAGCCCGAAACAAACGACGAACAGCTCTTTGCCACGGATCTCCTAGATCTCCTTGGCGAAGGGAGCTGGCCGATGACCGAAATACCTCATCTTAACGCCAAACCCGTTGTCGTCGAACCAACCTCGCGTGCTTTATTAAAACGATTGCGTCCCCGGTGTCGTGGAGGCGCAGAAGAAGAGGACGCGGCCAACCCAAAGAGAGTGCGGAGAACTACTGCGACGCGTCCACGACTGCGAAACAAGGGCAAGATCGAGATCTTGAGGCGTGAAATCCAAGTCCTCGAGTCGGAGCTTGAATCTCTCCAGCATGCAAAAGAAGACAAATTTGAACGGGACCACGCAGCGTCTCTATGGCGGATTATCGCGATGAAGCAGAGCCAGGAGCGAGAACGAGCAGAACAACAAAACAAGGCACTCAAGACGCTGCTGACTGCACAACATACGCTGGCCACGTCTCTTTCCGGTGTGCTTAACCATTGGCAAGATTTGCCTGCCCCAGATGCGAGCTTGCGTATTTAAGACAGCTAGAGCTCTAGGAATCATCGTCACGTAGCGAGAGTTGTCAAATGCTACACTTAGTACTACTTCTGCTTTTGAAAAATAAAGTGTGCTTCGGAGAGGCAAATTTGGGATCGCAGTCTTCATCTTGTCTTCTATACTTGCACGTTTTTCGCTTATTCTCTGGTTGTATTCCACAATCAACAAACGCAAACAATTCTGAAGCTCACACGTTGATCCGTGGATATCTCCGGTGGGACGAATTGCTAACAGTGCATCGGGTTCTACTCGAAAGTCGAAAGCGTCCATTGAGGATTGACTTTGCAAGTACGTGTTGTGCAATCTTGCACTACCGGTAATACATGTAGACGAGTCCGGGTCGCTCATTCCGGCTTTCGCGCGCTAGAGGACACATCACCCATGATATTTCGATTTGGAGTTGGCGAGGAGCAGCTTTTCGCGGCGACGTTCTCCCGTTGTTTGACATTGAGGACGAGGAGAGCTGCACAGGTTCTAGCTGCGGTGATTCGAGCGCAGACTCGGGAGCTATGGACACCCGTGCCGACGATTTGAAGGCGGGTGAGCTGCTCCCGGCACCGCCCTCGAGACTACGATTAAGGAGCAAAATTGAGCGATTACGTCGCGAAATCCAAACCCTTGGGGTGGAGCTTGCAGAACTACAGTGACCTGGACGAGGACTGGCGGCTACATCTCCGAGGCCTGAGAAGCTTGCTCCCACCTCGCGGTGGAAATCCATTGCAGTGCACAACAAGCAGCGGCGAGAACGAGCAGAACACGACAAAAAAGTGCTGAAGAGGATGATCGTGTCATCAAGTCTGGATAAACTTCCAATCAAGAGTTTGAAAACCAAACCATCAATGCCAGGGGCATTAATACTGTAATTTACTTTACAGTACTTACGTAGTGTATAAACACGATAATATTTTTAGTGCTCTCACGCGAAACATGTCTCAGCACATTCTGCCTGCAGTTTCTACATATTCTGGAGGAGTGATGTTCTTCGCTCGCTGCCAGCCTCGCCCGAAGCGAGTGCGTGGACAGCGCCAGCGACTGCAGGACGCACAATAGCGGCAACATAAGAAGCAGAAGCGTGAGCAGTTGAAGGAGATTGCGCAGCAGCTAGAGTCGCAAGTGGAGCAGTTGCAGCAGAGTCGTGTCGACCCTGGTGGCAAGATGGCCTCTTGTCCACTGCATAAGAAGAGAAACTGCTTTTCCTCATGTACTGCAGTCGAGAATGATTGGCAGTCCAAGGCTGAGGCCATGAAGCAGCAACGGCTAGAGGCTGAGCTGCTCAATATGACACTCCGGAGGACACTGGCCAAGGAGCAGAAGGTGGCCAAGTCCTTGCGGACCATTATGGACAAGAGGCCTTTCATGCCGGTACACTATATGACTGGTATCTTCACAGTATAGTAATGCATGCATCAAATGTGACGCTTGTTGTCGTGTTGCGAGGCTGTGCAGCGTTCGGTCAAGTACGATATGCGTCGAGCAAGTTGCTCCCAGACGGAGAGAAGGACTCAAATCTCCCAGTGCACGCAGTGCTGCAACCCGACCACGTCACACATTAACCCAACTGGCGTCCGGCGCGAGATCGAAGCGACGTTGCAGCGGATGCACGTGCAAACCAACGCCTTGCTCAATGCTACTGCCGCCGACGATTCTCTTTCGTTCAACTTTAACATTCGACTGGACCCGGCTGCTGGGCCTACCATAGAGGTGACGACGACAACCCCGATGAATTGTACACTGGATCACACCGTGAAGCTGCTGGGCCCAAAGTATCAAGGTCAGGTACCAATCGATCTTTATGGTCCACGCTGCGTTCCGGTAAGTTTTGCACAAGTCACTTAGAGACGATGACTAACTTTGTATTGATGTGTATTCTGTCGTAAAAGCCTCGACGTCAGGGTGGAAATGCGCACGAGCAGCAATTCACTGTCGAACTGGGAGCTCCATACCAGACTGTGCTTCTTGACGGTTTTGGCTCAACTCGGAAAAGCGACGACAGCAATCAGCGACTGATTTTGTGGGCTGCCATATCTTTTGACAGGTGTGGGACTCTTTGTTTCCGCGAGTGCACATGGCTTGCCGTTCGCCAGTCACCTTCAGACCCAGTGAACGAGTCTGTGATCCGGTCCCACTACTCGGTCGCTGCCGAAAAAGCTGTGGGTTGCACTGTGATCGATGGAGAACACATCGACAGCGTGCGGGATCGTGCGTTGCACGCCATGGGAAAGCAGATCATAGAGCGGTATTTAGCGATGCAACGCGGAATCCTACTTCAAACTGGGCGGGGAGACCTTGTCAGTTTTGTTGGGGTCTAAAGAATTTAGGACGGAGAGGATTGGCTCTACCCGTGTTTGCGCGTTTACAAATGACGTGTTTGTACAGGTACATGTACATGTACACCGAAATGGTTCAAGGAGGTGACTGATGACGCGTGCGAAAACATTATGGAGTGGAGGCAGATCACGTCGGAGTGGTAAAACACGTTGGCGCTGAAGACAGCCACAAGATTACTGCCATCTCTGTGCCGTTGCTTGCTGACACTTGGTCGTAATACCAGAAAAGCTGGATTTTGAAGTGAAAGCATCGACACATGCATTTTTCTCCTCCAATATACCTTTCGTCAGGCCGTTGCGATGTGCTGCAACTGTAACCACTTCACACAGCAGCAAAAAGTAACTGGGCGCCGCACCCGTACGTAGTACCCACAACTACGTAAACACACGATGGTCAGCCAGAGTACAACACGCACAGCCTCTCATTTATTAATTGAATCGTCTGAAGAGCGTGCTATTTCATCTGGACAATGCACTGTGACAACGAGATTCCTGTGACCATGTCGGAATTGATGGAGCTACTGGAAGACATCAAGAATTATCAACACGACGAAATTCTCGGTACTCCTAGTGAGAGCACCTACGCGTCTGCAACGTCAGCTCGAACTGAGACTGCAGATAGCGAAAGTGTATCCTTGAAGACTCGCGAGCACTCAAGTTCGCGGCCTCGACGGAAGCGCATTCGGAAAGTTGGGTCTGTGCCGTATTCTACAGACCTGCAGCGACGCAGAAAAGCGGAAGTCTTGTCGCTACGGTCAGAAGTGCAGAGCTGGAGTGCAAGTTGTCACAATTGCAGCAACAATCCAACGGTGGCGAAACAGCAATTTCTACTCGGCAGACGCAAGCAGAGTGGCAGAACCGAGCTTGGATTGTCCGCCAGGAACGCGAAAAAGCGGGAAATGCGAACCGGGAACTGAAAAATATCCTGTCGAAGCGTTTTAGCTTCATCGCTTCGATGCAAACGCTGTTGCAGCGAAGTGACCTGCTCGAGGTACGGCTCCCTTACGTGGAATTTGCTCATGATGCTAGCTCTCACTGGAGTTGGCCGTGTTGTTAGGGAATTGATATTTTGTCACAGAACTCAATGCAGCTTTTGACTCAACCTGGTACGGCCAACTCCATACTAGCAGAAATGTCCGGCAGCCTAGAGCAGATGCTTCTTCGTGTAGATTCTGTATTCCCTGCGTTGGATAGCTGCCTGGCTGTAGCGCTGAGAACGCACAAGAAACGTCACGAGGTTTGTGGGACGCTGGGCGACAACTGCGTCGAAACGATTTCAGTTACACCAATGCCTTGCACAGTTGCAAAATCCGGGATGCTCCTCTGGCAGCAGCTCGTCAACAGGAAGGACACGGAACCAGATAAGCTCTACCGATTCGTAAGTTGATGCGATGAAATGCATATCTTGAGGCCTGCACTCACAAGTGTGAATTGGTTTTGATCTTTCAGATCCGAGCAAGCCACGACTCCGCCCTTGAAATGAGCTTCACGTTGCCGTTGAGTGACCAGACGAAAAGATTATGGTGCGTCGATGAAGTGAGTTCCTACTGCAAGTACGAAGAGGACAATCGAGTTGTCCTCGTCGGGAAAACGACTTGGAGACTTCGAGCCGGAGGACTCGAGTTTGAAACGCTTCACTGGACCGTCACTTCACCTTTGCCAACCGAGTCACCGCAGCTGCAAGCTTCAGTTGTCCAGAGCTGCAACCGCTTGCAAGTGAAGCATTTGGATCTTACATCCCTTCAAGCAACCCATGGGCGACACATGCTGCTTACGTCTATTGGTAGCAGACTACGCAGCTTTATGAAAACAATGCAGACAAGTCTCCTCCAGCACGCCACGGGTCGTTACAATTAAGAATCAAATAACGTTGCCAGGATCAATCCAAGCTCCGTTTAAGAAAATAATGCGCAAGTTTAATTTTCTTTTGCGTTACATGTAGTTTTCCGTAAGCGTGATTTCTTGACAAACTACTTTAGTCTAGTAGCACATGCACTTTGTACCTCAGCACTTCACCGAAATCGAATAACGTACTTACGAGAAGTAGTGTGCTACAGAAGTATTCAACAGATCTATAGCATTGTAGAAGATATGTGCAAGCGACGATCGAGAAAGATGAACTGAGTACAGGTACCAGGAATCTCATTTCAAGATTACCATCGTTGCTTGAGATTAACCTACAGTGCTAGATTATCCAGCCAACCGTTGATATTCCAATCTTCTTCCATGAGCACTTCATTTATGAGCTTTCCACAAATATCCGTGATGGCATCATGCGAGTTCACCACGAAATTGGTTAGTGCCCCCACCTGCAGCTCTTGATCGGCAATATCCTCCTGCAGCTCCAGCGTCATCTTACAGTATGACTGCAGCGACGTTGACATCATGGTCTTCGAAGTATCAATGAGACCAGATTGGGCATCTTCGGGTGCAAGATTAACACCGCGAAGCACGATCCATCCCACCTGGTTGCAGCGCAGTCCACTGAGCTTGACGCCGTTGATCTCTATAGGTTCTGTATGTGCCTTCCACAAGAGCATGACGCAGTCATTATCAACGTACTTACGGTACGTCTGCTTCCTTCGCACACTTGATTGAAACGATCCCGCATTAAAATCAAGCGCATACGAGCGAGCCACCAGATTTTCCGTCGCGAGTCGTTCCTCATTGAAATAGCTCATTTTACTCGGCCCTTCCTCCGCGAACGCCCTCCAGAAAGCTCTTTCCGCCACGTGAACATCATACGGCAGCATGGAGTAGGCCTTCGTCACAAATGCAACGCCCGTATTCGATCCCGAGTCGCTCGTCACCTGCAAGTCGCAGAACGACGCAGCTCGGTTCGCAAACTCTGGCCCGCCAAATAGTTCGTTCGCGTCAAGATGTGCGCGTTCCACATGTGCCAATTGATCAGCAAAGATCTCATCGTCAGTTGGGGCCACCGCCAGCGGTTTGTAGCGCTTGTAGCCCGCCAATTCGGTCACCTCCTCGTCCCTCGGACGCTTGCGCAGCAGCCGCTCCAGCTTGGTGGCAAGCTTCAGCTGGCCCTCCAATGAGGCCCTGAGCTTCTGGTTCTTCTCCTCTGCTCGTGTTCGCTCCGTTTGCTGGCGCTCTGCGATGCCCTTCCAGATCGACGTCTCGTTCTTGACATTGGCAGGGTGACCTCCGTCCTCCCTCTGTCTGGTCGTAAGCTGCGTCATCTGCATCTCCAGCTTCCCCACCAAATCCCGAAGGTACTCGAGCTCCAGTTTCTGACGTCGGATCCGCTTCTTCTTGGGTTTACCAGGGGTTTCTATGACGCTTGGCTGCTGGGTGGGGGGAGACTCCTCTAGCTTCATGATGGAAGCGCTACAGTCGGCGGAGATTGAGGACTTCACTTTCGTTAGAGTGCTGCAAAGTGCCTGCCTGGTCATCATGCCCAACGTGACGGCAACGTTCATTATTGACCAATCAAAAGTATATGCTGAACTTCAGATTTTTTTTCCAGATAAAACTTCCAAGTTGTCCGATGTTTATCGTATTAAAGTTTTACTTTTTTCTGAAGTATCTGATATTCAAAAGTAGGTTGAGATTTAGTCTTTCAAATTCAAAACGATATTTGGAAGCTGACTGGCGGATTCCGAAGCCACAACACACAACATTGCTAAAGTATGCTACATGCCCCACCAACCATTGACGTTCCAGTCTTCCTCGACTAGAACATCGGTGATCATCTTTCCGCACACTTCCGTAATAGTGTCGTGCAGGTTGACCACAAAATTTGTGAGCGCGCCCACTTGAAGGTCTTGATTGCTTATGTCGTCCTGAAGCTCCATTGTCATCTTGGAATACGACTGCAACTTCGTCGACGTCACAGAGTTAGATGGAATACTGCTAAAAGCGGGGAAAGTGCTGGAGGTGCCGATGTTGACACCGCGAAGTACGATCCATCCCGTTTCATGGCACCGAATACCACAAAACTTTGTGCCGTTAACCTCCACCGGATCTACGACCCATTTCCACGTGATAACGACTCTATCGTCCACAACATATTTCCGGTATGTCTGTTTCCCGAGCACATTCGCGTGGAAAGTGCCAGCTCGAAAATGCAACCCATACGAGGAAACGACCACGTTGTCGGTTGTCAGGCGTTCATCGAGAAAGTATCTGTCTTTCTTGATACCTTCTTTAGCCAGGGCGCGCCACATCGCCTTCTCCGTCACCTTGATGTCGAACGGTATCAGTGAGTTTGCTTTCTTCACAAACGCAACGCCAGCGTCTGAATTCGAATCATTCATGACATGCAAATTGTTGAATGAAGCCGCTTGGTCTGCAAACTCCGCTGCATCGAATATTCGATCCACTTCCAGGCTTGCGCGTTGTACATGCGCCATTTGATGAGCAAAGATTTCATCGTCCGTTGGGTTCAACGAAGTACTGGCTAATGGCTTGAATCGCTTAGGGTCAGTTAGTATCTCCGCTTCCTGCATCCATAAAACATCACCACAGTTAAACTAATGCAGTAAACTTCACCTCCCAGCTGATACACACCTCGTCTCTCGGACGCTTGTGTAGCAGCCCTTCCAGTTTCCTGGCGAGCTTGAGCTGGCCCTCCAGAGAAGAACGCAGATTTTGGTTCTTTTCCTCCACTCGAGTTCTCTCCTTCAATTGCCGCTTAGCAATCCCCTTCCATATTGATGGAGCCTCGTCAGCTGTACCCTTGTCGTGATCATCGCTACTCGGAGGCTGTTTGACCTTGAGCTTCGACATTTGCTCCTCTAAATTAACCACTAATTCTCGTAGGTACAGGAGCTCCTGCTTTTGTCGTCGGATTCGCTTTTTCTTGGGCTGTACGCTACTTGGTATCGACACCGTCGAGAATGCGCTAGATGCCGACAGATCCACTTCCCATAGTTCATTTTGAGCGGCGGAAGCGGCATCAGAAAGGCTTCTGGCGCTCTCACGAAACGAGGTGTTCATCTTAGCGGGTGGGCGGTTTTTTCTCTGTGAAATGAGTCGATCCTATAAAAATGCACAGATGAGGATTACTACGGGGCCAAGGACGCGATGATTACGTTGTCATCATGGCTGACGTGAGGCCGAGCGATCGACCGACAGCAGCTCCGTTGACGAGTCGTGCGCAATTTGTTTGCCAATAAAGCTTCGGCCGAGGCCAAAGTTGGCAATAATCAATAGGTCTTGGCGAATATCTAGAGTAAAACTGCCGTTGTCGCGCTCTTCGTCGCTTCCACCGTCGATGTCGATGGCTCATCGACAGCGAATACTCGGCAGAAGTGGAAAAATGCGCTGGTCAAGCCCGATCCGAAGACGCAGATGGACCGACGCAAGTGACAATGGCAGGGTGGAGAAGGAGGAGATGCGACGTCAGCTCTCTGTGCAAACTGCCGTGCAGCATCAGATTCAAGTCGCTGCTGCCAGCAGCGTCGCATGCAAGGAGGTTCCTGCTCGATGTCGAAG
This sequence comes from Phytophthora idaei, assembly GCA_016880985.1. Taxonomy (NCBI): domain Eukaryota; phylum Oomycota; class Peronosporomycetes; order Peronosporales; family Peronosporaceae; genus Phytophthora; species Phytophthora idaei. Next base: position 1,744 of record QOKR01000231.1, on the reverse strand, counting down.
AAAGCTGGATTTTATGACCTTGTTGTAAGCTCGAGCATCGGGGTCAGGTTATCTAGAGGGCTAGGGCAAATCATCACAATTTTCCTATTTTATATATTTAATAGGAAAATGGTAGAGAACCAAGTTAATACTTGATTCACTATCGAGTAAAATGGAAAGTCGTTTTGGGCAATTTTTAAATACCCATATGCCCTTTTTAATTGGTCGAGCAGCCAATCAGATCCCTGCATGGAGGCCTAGATAACCTGACCTTTGCATGGCGATTGATCGATGGCTTTCAGTTCTCACAGCCACATATTGGTATAAATCTGTACTGGTTCGGTAATTCACCCCTCCAAAAATAATTTCGTCACCTGTGGCATAAATCCTGCTGTGGCTTGTCCTGTCAGATTTATGCCACAGGTGAAGAAGTTATTTTTGGAGGGATACGACGGAGCTGCTGCCAGTTTCACGCACGTACATGTCGGTCAATCGGCGTAGCTTGGCCTTGAACGAGGAAAATACTGCTACATCAAGCGGTTGAAGTAAGTGAGTTGTGTTAGCTGGGAGCAATAGTAGGAGGACGTCAAGGCGTTCTGCTTCTAGCACGATGTCCGCCGAGAAGTGTGATCTGCACCCATCGAGGACGAGCAACAGAGGTCGCTGGACATCGTCCGCCACGCTGGCTGCGAAGAAACGCAGCCACTGGGTGGATAGATGGATCCTGAAGTAGACGTCGTCACGGCAGCTCCGGGGACAGAACAACCGTCGAGCACTTGTAGCTTAACTGTAGGTCCCAGTAGAATGAACACCGGTGATACAATGTACCCGGTGGTGCTGCCAAGGTAAGGTGGAAGTTTAAAGCGACATTTTGGTGCCAAACATTCTTGGACCCTCTGGCAGCTACGACACGCTTGGACCCTTGACAGTTTGAAACGCTGTTATATCCATGTTGAAGACACGTGATGCGTCTAGCGTGTTCTTGATCACGGCTTTGATCAGAGAGTTGAACAAGAACGCTGTGTCATCCTTGATTACGCAAGTCCGAGCCTTCGTCACTGCCTGAGAAGTCCTAGTTGTGAGAACAGGGTGTCGATCAAAAAAGCCACGGTACCGACGGTATGGCCCGTTGCCATAGAGCTGATGGGTCCGGCCTTGAACACGATCTCCTTGCGGCTAGCGGTGTGCCTCACCATTTGACGCCCAACAATGCATCCGACCAAGCACTGCTCCGCCGGAGGCGACAACAAAGGCGCTGGGCTACGGCGGAGGGACTCTCGAAAGATGCCCACTTTCCTCTTCGCAATCCACTTTCTTAGAGTGCGGTACGTGATGATGGTTGTAGTACTGACACCACGGACCTTTTCACCCGGGAGAACGCGCTTAACGGCAGCGTTGAGGTCTTCAATCGTTGAGGCAGGCATAGCGGCACGGTTGGGAAGATGGTGGTGATTGTAGGAAGTGGTTGTTGTCTTCTGTTAGAATTTGAGACTGATCACAATTTGGCGGGAAATGTGTCCTGGCCGAATATAGTTTGACGGGTTTTACTGGTTGGCAGCGCATACAGACTTTGCACCAATAATTGCACTTAAATAGTTTTCATTGCAATCTAACTGGCTGAAACAAAAATGACACAAAACTGGTTGAATGCACGAATCTGGCACATTACCAGCTATTTATACAGTACCTTAAGGCATGGTTCGCGCGTCGATGATGGCTGTAGTTTCGATCACGCCTCGCAGTTGACGAACAGTCTGACCGGAGG
>QOKR01000230.1:20473-61031 GCA_016880985.1 Phytophthora idaei | reverse complement strand
TTGTGGTGGTGGGTTGGTTAAGAGAAGGTGCTCCCAAATAGTGTAGGCGGTTCGGATACGTGGCTTTCACCCACGCGACCCGGGTTCGAGTCCCGGTTTGGGAATTTTGCTTTTCCTCTCCTCTCCTCTCCTTGCCGCCGCCACGCACCGTATTTGCGCAGCTTCAGAGAGGTTAGACGTCACCTCGTCGTATGTCTCACTGAAGGCATACGTTACCCAGTGCGCTTTTTCAATCGCCTTCAAATACTCTGCTGCAATAGGACTGGTGTCTGACAGCTTTGAGCTTGAGAATTTGTAGTCGTTTTCGCATTCGGTGCGAGCCATCTGAAAAATTATAGCCTTCGCTGAGGAGGTTAGAGCTGGCGTCTTCTTCTCAATGTTGATGATGACGTGGTGGACGCAGAAGCGATGGCCACATTCTGGATAAAGCTCCGTCACTAAAACCAGCAATCCTTTTTGACGGTCAGACACGAATGCTGGTTTCCACATATCACCAATTCCTGCCACCGCGAAACCATCGCCAGGTTTTGTAGTCTTCCTGTTCTACCAACGCTAATCCAAACACGATGAGATGACCATTGACACCCTTTGTGGTCGCCAAAAGAAAGATGCCACATTTGCTCATATTTCCTTTCAAATGAGTACCATCAAGTCCAATGACATGACGGCAGTACGGAAGCGCCTGTAAACACGCGCTTGAAAAAAAAACAGGCCCGTCGAATTACACCCGAGGCATGCTTCTCAACCGAAGAGCGATTTAGCATTTGCTTTAGCTACTGTATCTAAGTAGCTCTCCAGTTTTTGGTAACTTTCAGTCGTGCTTCCCCTTTGGGCATCGAGGACAGCCCGTTTAATACGCGATGCAGTTTGGCAGTTGGTGACAATCTGCTTAGTCATGAGAAAGTCGATGATAGCTTTCCTTTGACCGAAGACCAGGCTCCACTACAAGCTGGAACATTTCGCTCAGCGGTGCCTCGTAGAGTGCCGAAAGAGATGTCATGACAGCCCTGTCGCTCCAGGTTATCAGAAAGCTGGCCTTCGACAAAAACTTCACCTTGGAACCCTGCATTTCGGTAGTGATCATGTACGACACACATCTTCGTAATCTTCCAATTCCCCTTGTAGCCGTAAGCATTGATGAAGAATGGACACTGTTGTTTAGTTCCAGAAAAAAGTTGCTGCTGCCCTTTCAAAACTTTACACGCGTACTTCGCGTTGCCGTCTTGGTTCTTCTTCCGCCAACTGTTACTCGCCACCCGTATTGCAAAGCCCGCCTGACGGGCGAATTCTCTGCACCACTGTAACAACGCAGCCTTGGACTCGAGCATGCTTGAAGCGAGATTTCATCCGCGATCCGCGACCGCGCCAAATTGACTTAAATTCTTACGATCCTGCTCCACGTCAAGCTCATCGCGAAACAAAGCTAGGTCTCGTAACAAGGTCAAATCATTGGGGTCGAGAAAGCTGGTGCCCAACAATACCTCTCTGTTGGAGAGAGAGCGTGCGGGCGATGGCATCTCGGCTTCGATCCCCATGGAGTTTGAGTGAGAATCGATTGTCGTCGGATCCGAAACGGCAGTCGAAATCAGCGGGGGGGGCGATGGCGGTTGTATCGTCACAATAATCAGGCAAAGTGGTTTTTTCACGGCACAATGAGTCTTGAATAGGCCCTGGGTTTGCCGTTTCGCCGGACTAAAGAGCAGGATCTAGCGATGGATTGCCTCCTTCCTCGATGCGACGAGTGACGACGGAGCTACCATCATTAGGCAAATTGGCATGCTCGGTTGGGCTACCAGAAGGAAGCGACACCGAGGCAGGGAGATATTGCGGAGCTGTTGAGCGAGCGTGAAGGTGTAACGGGCCAGGTATTTACTCCGTTACTTGCATACACTATAGTGTAGAGGAAGCTCGCAATAGTTAGACCGAGTCTTGGTTTTGTGGAAAATTCAACTCTGTTTTCATTTTAGGACCAGGGCGGCAGCCCTGGCCGCTCAAATACGCGTCGTTACCTAATTGGCTAATAAAAGGGGCTGGCTCCCCATTTATCAGCCAATAGGACGATGCCAACTCGGCACACGCTAACGGTGTACCTACTTTTGTAATGAAATCTACCTACTTATGTAATGGGGTGGCCCATTACAAAAGGTGCTTCAGCCATGGCTGTAGAGAGGGATGAGAGTGGAGGGAGGGACGGTGGAGGTGGTGCGCTTGTAGAGACAGAGTAAGTTGTATAATGAAACTTTTGAATGAAGCTGATGGAGTCAATATTGCCCGGCGGACCTCCCAGAGACACTATGCAGTTCATAACTGCTGCATTGTCTCTTTCTGCTCTCTGTTGTTTCAATATAGCTATTTAAACCGCCGTGATGACGCGAGTACTTTCGTATGCAATCCACGGAGTTTTGATCTCCGTGGATGAGCGACTACTTTAAGACAAGCTGTGTATTTTAGTCTTACGACTCGAAAGTCGTACAAACACCATATTTGTTTTTAGTCGTAAGATTTCGCTCTTTTTTTTTTAAGTCGTACGATTTCGCTACTTTTTTACTTCTTTTTTTTAGAGAATCGGTACAATCTCACGATTTTTATGAATCATGATTTCTTTTTTTTATGAATCACGATTTCTATTTTTATGATTCGTAAGTTTTTACGCAAACTAAATTTGGAGCTATATTATTTTTGAAAATAAATCTACTTCTGTTTTACGTTTTTGATGAAGTCTACTTGCGTAAGTTAATTCCTCGGCAGCCTTTCCCATGAAATCCGTATGTTTACGATAATTCACCCAATGAGAGGCTTTCTTTTTCTGCAACCCGAGTCACTGAACTTTTTGATTGGTTAGATGGCTTCGTTTGACGACTTGTATCTCAAAAACGACCGCGAATTAGCAAAAACGACCTCATTTTCGGAATCTACACGCAATTTTACTCTATATAATAATATTTTCCATTTTATGACCTCCATATGGGCGCCTACTTCTCGCCAGTACAATAGAGATGTGTGCTTCACCCCAAAAAAAGAGATGTGTGACTGTAAAAATGTTTTTGCTAAATATTAATAGTGTGCATTGCTTGCGAGGTGCATCAACCCGTGCGTGCTTGGGTGCATCTGAGTCTTCCCAGTAACGAGGTGTATTACGTAGTTTGAAATTAGTTTTGAACGCAAAAACTCATCAATTCGAAAGTCGACGATTTTTGCGATTGCCGGTTCGCTGTGTGCACTACTAGCCCACTCCTCTGGGGACCGGTAAACTAAACACTTCATGTAAGGTTGCTGACGGTGCTTATAGTACCCAAACGTTCATCCTCACTGGAGTAGTTTCTCGGCGAATGACAGAACCTGCGCGTAGACGTTGGTCTTCTGCTTCCACTCAGCAGGAATGGCATCACCCCCTTGTGCCGCTGCGGTGATAGCTCCAATGACGATGGCGCGGCTGCAGTTGTCTCCCCCGGCCAGCATGTTCGAACGCAGCGCATCCACGTACCCATCCGAGGTCAGCAATACGAACACTGATCCCTGCAACACACCAGGCAACGAGCATGGCTTGCCGAAGTGAGCAACGGCAGCTGTAGCATCCGAAAAAGTCTTTGCCTCCACCACGTCAATAATCTGCTGGATAGATGCGCGTGTGTCAGCACTGACGGCTTCGTTGGACGTGAGCGCCCGGACAGCGTCCGGCACCGAGGCACCCTGCACCACCTGCTGGATCAGCAGTGCAGTGGCCACCGCCGCATCCTCGGCCTCCGCTCCGACCTCGTGCACGCGTGCCGCCTCGCGCGTCTTCTGGAGTAGTACGGCGGTGTCCTGGAAGTAGCGTGCGACCAAAATTGGAGCCTTGATACCGCCGTGTAGGTCCTTACTGGGCGATGCCAGCTCCGGGTATTTCTTACCGGCGTCGCCTTTGACGACCATTTCCTTAAAGACGCTGTTCAGTCGCCCTGTGTAGGCCTTGGCGGCGCGGTAGGACACCATGGCGAACTCCTCCGGCACGAACTCGCCGCGCTCCGCCACATCCTGCAGCAGCGGAAAGATCTCGTCGCCGTACGGTGACAGCGCGCCGCTCTCGTACGAGTAGAAAGGGCAAGACGGCGGCTCGTAGAACTCGGGGCCCGCCAAGCGGCGCGCAGCCGCGAGTTCCTTCATCTTGTCGGCATCGTAGATCCAGTGGAGGCCCATGGTGGCGGCATCGGCCACGAAGCCTCCGGCCACGGCCGCCAGAGCGCGCTGCTTGGTGCTAAGAGACATAGTAGAGGGGCTGGACTGAAGCGCTACCGCGGAGAGGTTTCTGTCCCAGACGGCGGATTCGGAAGTGAGCGGCTGAGACCAGTAGCCAACGAGCAGCGCCAGCGCCGAAGAAGCCACGAGCACGAGCAGTCCCAAGTGCAGACGCTGGTTGAACATGATAATATGAGCGACAATAATTACGGGACGAAATCACTTACTATGGGACGATCACAACGCAATCTGGGGTGACGAAAGGTGGCGATGTCTGTCGGAGCGGAGGCTAGGAAGCGCGCGATGAAGGCCAAGGGCAGCAATAGCACCGTCGTCGGGTTCGCCCTCGTGGTGGCTGCCGGCTTCTTCTCCATCCCGTTCGTCGCACACTATACCAAGGTGGGTGCAATGTCTTGAGTGGTTGGCCATCGACGCTCGCTGCTCACTCTGCTGCTCGACACAGGGGGCGAATCTGACCGCCCAGGAGAAGCCGCTCAACGCGTCGCAGATCCGACGTGGGGCTTACGCGAATAGCGGCTCGCGTGACGCAGGCGCCGACCCGGACTGGGATCTGTCGACGGGCACGTACCATGGCCGACGTGGAGGAACATGATTAAACATTCGGGAAAGTACGCAGTTCGGACGGCAGTAAGCAACAGAATGAGCTCTATAGAGCTGATATTTTTGTGCTTCTATATATTCAGAGGGTGACACACAAGCAGCGCTGCTCATTTACTGGGCGGCGGACTGAACTATCTAGCTAAGGTTGGCGTATTTGCTCTTCTTGCTTTTCTTGCTCTTCTTGCGGTCGCTGTCCGCGTCGGCCGCGCGCTTGTTGTGCTTGTGCTCCTTCTTCGAGTCCTTCGACTCCTTTTTGGCCTTGTTCTGCTTCTTGCTCTTCACCTGCACAACGGCGCCGCCGTTCTCAGCCTGAGCGAGTGCCGCATCCCAGTCGGCGTCGTCACTGCGCACAGCGTATTTCATCAGGTTGAGGCTGTCCAGAAGCTTCTGTTGCTGCTTGGCCTTCTCTTCCTGAGCGCCCTCGCGCATCTCCTCATCCAGCGTCGTCTCCGTAGGAGCCATGGCCTGCGACTGCGCTGCCACCTCGGCCAGCTTCTTGCTGTTCGCAGTCTCCTCCTCCAGCTGCTTCTCCATGAGCTGCTGAATCTGCCCGAGGAACTTCCGGACGGCCTTGTTAAACAGCGCCAGAAGCTGGTTGGACGGCACGTTCAGCTCTTGCTGGATCACATCCACCGACTGGTGCTGCAGTCCGAGGCTCACGAGGATCGCACGCTGCAGATACGACAGCGACATCTGTGGGAGACGCTGGAGGAAGTACAGGCGCGCCAACGACGGAATCAGGTCCACGATCATGTGGTAGTCGACCATGTTCTTCGCATACGACTTGAGACGCTTAGCATCGTACGGAGTCAACACCATCGCCAGTTCCGCGGGACTGATCTCACCGGTAGCGCTGCGGTGCAGAGTAATCTGCTTCTCCTCCTCATTTGATCCGGGCTTCGAACCAGCAGACTCGTCACTCAGTAGGCCTAGAGCAAGCGCGCACGGGAACCTAGAGAAGTCGTAGCTAAGCAGCGATGTGAATCGGCGACGCGAGTCGGCCACGAACTCGTCCAGCCATCCATCAGTGGGAGCTGCAGGGAGGTCCTCGCAACGCAGAGATCGCAGCATAATGGCCGTGTGCTCGCCCGTGAGGTCGTTAGCAGTCTGTCGGATGTACACCGAGCGGAACTTGGCGCGAGACCAGAAGTTATGCAGCGGCAACGTCAGACCGAACGACGTACCGAACCAGTGCAGACGCTCACACGGACGCTCGTCCAGCGGCAGCAGGAGAGGTGGAAGCGTCTTACGTGGCTTAATCTTCTCCTTGCGGAGCTTCGACTTCTTCTCTTCCTCATCGTCGTCGTCATCATCGTGCTCCGGTTTGTCTTCCTTCGCCTCAGATTCTCCATCGGCAACATCACAAGTGATCTCACCCTGATAGTACTTTGTGAGCAATTCAATGGCGCGAGAACCGTAGCCCATGCCAGTCACATCCGGGTGAGTGGCAATGCGCACCACACGCACACCCGAGAGAGCTGCAAACTCCGAGTCCTGGAACTGCTGTGCCACTGTCCAGGGAATAAGGTCTCCCGAAGCACGCTGTCCACGCGCAAGCTGAGCCCTCACCGATGCCTTGGAGAGCTCACCCTCCAGAGCCACCTGCACAACGCAGAGAACGTCCGGAAGCTGACCAGCATTGCCCTGAGCCTCAGCACCAGGGCCGAGCAGAGCGAAAACGTGGTGAGCTGGGGCGTCGGACAGCAGTTGCAGGTCATTTGGCTGGTTCTTGTAGTGCGACGACACATACAGAGCCATAATGCGCTGCAGGAAGCTCTCCGACAGCTTGTGGTAGGAAAACAGCGAGTCGCGGTTCACGTAGTACAGCTCACAATCGCGCGGGTGAGGCGTGCCAGCCACCAAGCGGTGCGACACGTTCGTCGCATCCAGGCACAATAAATCGTTCAGCCAGCGCTCAACAGGGTCATTCGGAGCGTATCGAATAGGGGTCTCCAGAGCCACCTCACGGAGTACACGGGCCGACGACGACGCACTTCCAGCAGCAGCGGCGTGGGCGGCATTGCTAGCCGCCTGCCAGCGCTCTTCGTGCAGTTTCTGTTCACCCTTGCGACGCTTCTGGTCACCGTGAATGTTCGCAGCAGCGCGCGCCGCGGCCTCTCCAGCGCTTCCCTGCTGCTCACGCAGTTTCTGCAGAAGCTTCAGCGACAGCGAGCGTCCGGTACCTTCGTAACCATTGATGGTGGACGACATGAACACGAGATAGGGGCCCAGCAGGTTCTTGACGACGGGGAGCGGAATAGCAGCAGCCTCATCAATAGCCACAAGTTCTGCTTGAGCAAGTTTCTCGTGGTGTGTAGGCTGAATGTACTGAATGGTCTGACGGTGCTCGCGGAAAATGTTAACGCGAACCACAGCGTGGTTGAACTCTGGGTTGGTGCTCTGCACGATCTCGTAGTCCAGGTGCTCCTTGTACTTGAGCGCATCAAAACCCTTGAACACAAAGTCAAAGACGGTCTTGAGGTTTTCAGGGGACGGCGCCGTCACGAAGATGTTGCTGTATCCGTAAGCTACCGCGCCCGCCAGCGCCATTCCAAGAGCCGCCGATTTACCACGTCCACGCCCTGCAGTCAGCGCCACTGTGGAGCTCAGTGTCTTCTCTGAGACAGCCTCCACGAAGGTAAGGATGGCCTTGGCCTGGTCCAGCGTGCGCGCCTGCTCCACGAGAGCGCCAACAGGCTGTGTCTCGCGCAGAGATGTCTTGAGCTCCTGCAGCTCGAGCTCGTCCTTGGTCAGCTCTGTAGCGGAGTCGCGCGGCGGCAGCGGCTCAATCTTCCGCGTGTGCTTGGAGATGGGCAGGACATTAAGCTCGTCATCGAGCACGACGCAGCGCTCGCACGAGGCCAGCGACAGGATGAAGCGTTCGTTAAAGCGCGCCACCACGTCCTGGTGCGACTCGGTGCGGAAGCGCGCGTGCACATCCATGCTCATGGTGTAGAGCTGCTTGAGGCTGTCCATAGTGCGCAGCAGCAACACGACGACGCCGCCGCCCTCGACGGTCTCGATGGTGCGCGCCATGATGTTGGGAGTGACGGCCTCGAAGTCCTGCAACACGCACATGCCGTAGGTGCTGCCCAGCACCTTGTGTGTCTCCTTGTAGTAGCACCAGCGGATGTCCGTGGAGCCAATAAAGAGCTCGAACGGGTCGTCCTTGCTGGGGTCGTACAGGCCGCGCTGCTGCTGCTTCTTGATCTGGCGCATGCGCTTCTGACGGTGCGTGGAGAAGCCCAGCTCCTTCTTGTAGCACCACAGCACGCGCGGGCGCGCCTTGACGGCCGCCTTGGACAGAATGTAGTGCAGGTTCATGACCTGGTCCTTGCCATGGTCGCCCACAAGCACCACGAAGGAGCGGAAGTTCTCCTGGATGCAGTTCTCCAGCAGCGTCCGCACGCGCGCGTCCACTTTCTTCTTGACCATGTTGCACACGACCAGGCAAAGCGGTTGTGGGCGAAAAGCATTGGCTGGCTGCAGGCAGCTATAGGAAATCCTACATACAATTACCATATGTTGTAGCTCTACCTAGAAATACAAGTTGAAGTGGTTGTCTAAAATACTCAATTGCGCTGCCAGTGAAGTTAAAAGGTTAAGTCTCCGATATCTCGACGTGTGATGGCTCCAGGATGAGCCCGGCAGCAAGTTCGTCTTCAGACGGGTCGTCGGCCTGGCATAAATCATCGAGGCCCAGACGCCCGCCCTCGTCGAAGTGGCGAAGCAAGAACTGCTTGCGCTCCGAGTCGTGGCTGCGGCAGACAGAGACGTCACCCTCGTCCAGGATCTCAGCCTGCAAAATCTCCTCGAGAACGTCTTCCAGGGTGACGATACCCAGCAGCGTATGCATATCTCCACTCTGGCATTTAATACACAAACCATAGATTTTGGTGAGTGAGAAAGTCTAAGACTATGACAAGCCTTTTCAAGCAGAGCACTCTACTCTTACCGCATCAGTCATCTGCGGTTGCTTCACCAAAACCAGGTGCGCGCTTTCGGATTTAAACGTACGCAAAAGTGCGCTTAGTCTGCAGTCAGGGTCTACTGAACGTGTCGTTCGGCCGAAAATCTGGAAGAAACTTGACAGGAGAGTGTTTTCCTAAAGTACATGTGAGTAGTTGAGCAGCACTAGAGGTTGGAGCTACCACGCACCTTTGGGTCCACAAAGATGAGGTCTTTGACGTGGATAGTTCCGATGATGTCGTTTACGGAAGCGCCATGAACGAGAATGCGTGAAAATCCACTTACGAGAATACTGTGAATGAGGACCCGATCCAGGACGGCAGATATTGGTGCCATGAACAGTTGGTCAACGGGGGTCATGATACTCCGCACAGTCTTGTTTCCGAAAGTCATGGCACCCCGAATAATGCTGCTTTCATCCTTGTCGATCATCTGCTGCTTCTCGTGGATATCGATGATCTCCGCCAACTGAGTGACAGCCATTGTTAGAAATACACATGCAAACGGTCAATCGCTACGAGTGCATACCTGTCGCCTCGTGAAAACTGTGCCGATGTCTTCTCCCAAAGTCGCATCCAGTGCCAAACTCACAGGTTTTGCAAAAATGTAGAAGAGAGCGATCAAGACGCGAACGAATGGGACCACTTTGCCACCGATCACTGCAACAAGCAGAATAGCAGCAACTTTGGGTTAGCAAGAGCCAAAGTCAAGAGTGAAGATCTAAAGTTTCCTACCTAGTGCGTATTTGGAGCAAAGGGCCTGTGGGACGATCTCCCCGAAGATCAAGATAAGGATCGTCGATGCAATGAACCCGAACAATCCTGCATCAACGGCACCGTCAGCACCATACACAGTAACAAAGGCAACTGTCTCTCGGCTCTACCGCTCGTGAGGTCGGCCGTGATGATTGACGTAAGTACGTTCACGGAAACGTTGCCCAGCAGTAGCGTGGTGAGCAGCAGGTTGCCGTTGCGACGCAGTGGGATAACCTTCTTGGCAGCGTCACTATTCATACGCTCCTTCTCTGTGGCGTGTTCATCCTCGCCCGCAGCCACGACGATCTCCAGACCGATGAGGTCCAGCGACATGAGGCCAAGCCCCAAACCAGCGAACATGGCTGAGAGCGCCAGTAGCACCACCAGAGCGCTCACCTGCAACGCGATGTCTTCGCTGCTGAGCTCCGCGCTCTTCTCGCCGCCACCGACCTCTCCACCATTCGCCGCCACCGACTTCAACTGCGCCACAGTGAGCAAGACAAGACCATCGGCCACTCGCCACTTCCTACTGCCCCCTACCATTTTCACCTGACTTCAAGGGTTCGACACTACGAGCCAGAGAGCTCTATAAATAGACACAATCGAGAGTGTTTGTCGCGCCACCTGAGACCGGATCCTTCTTGAACCCATTTTGCTAGGGCGATGAAGATCGCGTGGTTGCTGGCAATCTTCATGTGGTTGTCGTCGAGTGGCGATGGCTCTGCCCAGTTGCAATTTGCGACGGTGAGCACTTGGATATACTGCAGAGGACGGACAATGTGATGCTTACCGTGCTGTTTGAGGCGTAGGAGGAGTCGCTTGACGAGATTCAAGAGGATGAGATCCACAACTTGACGCCAGTCCACCTGGAGACGTCCCCAGGAGTGCCGCTCAGAACCGACCGAGCAGCGACGTGGAATCTGGCCTTCTACCAGCTCTTGGTACGATGGCTGATTTGCACTGTACTGTCGAACATCGAAGTACTAGCTAGTTCATTATTCGTCACCGTTTTACTTGTGGTGCCTTTGTAGATTTCGTGTGACCATGGCACATTGCAGCTGGACCGAGAGGTGGAACAGAGCCTAGTGGACACGAAATTCCTGTGTGTCAATGGTTCTGTGAAGAACCGCTTGATTGGGGCCGTCACGACGGCACAGGAGGCGCAGCAAATACTCGCCTCCATTATTTACCAGCCCGAGCTCAATTACCATAGCACATGGTTTGGAGTGACTGACCCCATTTGCCTCACAGGAAACGATGGCAATGAAATCGTTCGAATGCAGCTGTCACCAGCATATATAGGATCGTCACAGCCATCGACGGACACGTGCGTTGCTGTTGATCTTGGTGATGGCTCATTTTCCAGCTCAGATGCTGCCAGCACACACGAGAAGAAGATTTCAGTGGCAAGCGTGAACGACCCTCCAACAGTCGAACGAGAACCAGGACGAGATTTATCTGTGCAAGCCGGGGGCTCTTGCATAGGGCTTTCAGGATTCACACTCGATGATGCTGAAGCCACGGCACTTGAAAATGATCCCAAGGCTTGGATTCCTATCTTAACCTTGCAGCTAAACGCCACAGCTGGAACGATGCGCGTTAATCGACGATCAGCCTTGCAACGCGGGATCCATGCCGTCAGAAACGGGAAAAGTGTAGGAGATTCCGCGCTAGCCTGGACTCTTCCCGATCTTTCTGACAGCTCATTGACGCTGAAAGGTGCAATCTCAGACCTAAACGAGTTTCTGCCCCAAGTCGCGTATTGCTCTTCACCAGACGATAGCGTTGTGGTACCGGATACATTACGTGTGACACTGTCAGACAACGGATTTTGCGGTTCTTTTATTGGCAAGGAAAGCCTCTCTGCGTCTCTCGTGGTGCCTGTACATATTTTACCGGCTGCTGATCTTGGAAAGCTTTTGGTGTCCAAGACCAGCATCACGTTGTCGAATCACATGGCACCGATACCCTTGAGATACACACCTGGAAGAGGCAACGAAGTGGATTGCACGCTTGAGCTGAAATACAGCGACGGGATGTTATTAGGGATTGACAACCAGGCGGGAACGCAGTACAGGAAGCCAAATATGGCCTTTGAAGCCGTATCAAGAACTTCTTCTAATGTGTTGATTCCAACGAGCGGCTTGATTATTCGATTTTGGGGGGATAAAAGCAATCGCGACTCGATTGGGTTCAATCTTGCTAGAAGTATCTGCGGTGTCGAGGGGATATGTCACCAACTGGAAAGTACTCTCCTCTACGAAGATTCTTCTGATGAAGACGTCATTGAAGCAACCCAAGCGCTTACGTTCAACAGTGAAAGCGTTGCAGAATTGCAAATAATTCGCTATCCTGTATCTCGCTTCTGGTTGATTTGGAACATCCCACAGACATTCTCTCAGGACGTTGTGGCTTCAACACAATATCCAGTTTCAGTGCAAACCGTTGAGCGACGCTTTCGACTGCAAGGAAAGAGCGACCAAATTGAGACTCAATTGAAAACTCTCAATGTCTACTCTCTAATTGGCGGTGTGTGGAGTAACAACCGCTTGAATGTGACGATATCCACCTTGAACGATTATGTCGTTCGCTCTCAAGATGTATTATCTGCGCAACTTGATATCTTTGCTTCGCCAGTTTTGGAAAACATTCAGCTGCTTCATCCGCTTGAATTGGGCCTCGGTGAAAGCAGTGAAATATCATTAGAATCAACTGCAATTTCGTATCCTTCTACTTACGTTACTAGCGCTGCTTTGAGGTGGATTGTTCGAAGTTCGCTTGGCTCAATCTGGTGGGATCCAAGATTGATAAGCCCCGCTGTTCTAAGTCGACAGATATCCAAAAATGGGTTGGAGCTACGAGGGAACCTGGTCGATCTGAATGCTGCTCTGCCAAATATCCGTATCGACGAAAGCAATATTCAAGACACGGCGTTCACTAACTTTTACGAGAAGCAAACGTACGAATTGCTTGCTGTGGCTCTAACCAAGACGAGTAGCGTACAAACGGTGACTACTTCCTCCACTGAAGGCTCAATTGTTGGAAGTTTTGTTCTTGGGCTCGATCTGCCGGCGCGCAACTATCCAGATCTGGAGCTTGACATTACTGGCGGGCATTGTAAATCAACTGCAATTGGAGTAAATGATAATGTGGGAACTATTTCGAGGAAAATTACACAAATGGTTTGCGATGCAGTTCCTGCAAAACCATCAGACAACGTATTTAGACGGGAAATTCAATCAATTCGCGTATTCGCATTATATCCCGCGCGGGCCGATGACCTGGTCGGTACTTTTCGAGTTTCATTCCGAGGACAGACCTCCAACCCAATCTCGCTTAAATCATCAATCGGAACAATTAAGGCCGCGATTCTTACTGTGGTAGTGGATACGAATGGTATTGAGGTTTCTCGCAATGAATTACCTGGAGAAAATGGTTTTGAGTGGCAAGTGACTTTTGGAACAGAGGGAGACGTTGGTGAAGTCTTTAAAGTGGTCTACGCTGAGACGTCGGTGCCCTTTAAAATATCGACAGCAGTGATACAAAAGGGTCGGTGTGTCACTGACTTTAGGTTCGATACCTTTTACCCCGATTTATCACTATCAGTCCAGTGGATAAAATTGGCAAGTTCAGGATCTATAGCGCTTGAATGTTCATTCTCGAGTATATTCGACGATTTACCAGCGCTGTCCGTGGAATCGAGCACGCTAGCATCAGCTCAAACTGTACACTTACTAGATGTGGCTGTAAAAAGAAGTAAGAGCTCCGTGATTTCCGGTGAAGCCGATCTTTATCGCCTACATGTTCAAAACCATGTAACGCTCCCGTTGGCATCTTGCGCCGATGCTACCATAGTGGAAAATGCTATCCGTGACCTACCGATTGACAAGTTACGTGTATCAGTAAAACGCAAGGCTTCAGTTTTCGTACCAGGGAGATTTGACTACACGGTAGCTATCGCTGCGCCGTCTGTATTAACCTTGAATTTGATAGCAGACGGCACAACACCGTTGTCAAAGGCACTTTTTCGATCGTCCATCGCGGATAGAGGCATTATTGCTATGGACACTATTTCGATGGTTCTGGAAACATTGGATAACTCCACGATACTTGCATCTGGAGCAATAAAAGCTCGGGTATCCAGGATGACAAAGAAACTAGGTATTCGGCTTCCGGTTGCGTACCTGCAAGTTGATCTCAATCAGACATTGACTATCGAAGGCGTTGATTTCCAAGGGTATGCTCACAAACTCAATTTTACAGCATCTTGTACTAAAGGGCTACTTTACTTGCAAAAGCAGCCCGCGTTACCTCTTCATACTAAACCGGATACGACGTTGAAGATTAGCGGGTACTTTTCGACTTTGAAAGAGATGCTTCACCACAGCCATTTTGTTTACTCTCCACATGCTGGCGCTACTGGCTATGACAAGTTAATTTTCACAATTGAATCCCTTGACGACCAAGCGATTGAAACTCTGCCAATTGTGATTAATTCGAGAGTGAACTCCCCTTCGTTGACCTTGCCAGCATCGCCAATTTCTGTATTTGAAAATGCGCATGGCTCTATTAAGGGAGTGACGCTAAACCTTGGAGACAAGCAAGAAGGTAGTCTACTTTCACGTGGAGTCACTGTAAAACTTACAACTCGGGGAGGTGGACTTGTGGGAATAGTGACTGGTGGACGAAGTCACGATTCGCAACACAATTCTACCATTCAAATTCAAGGGGATGCTGAGAATATTAATGCTGCACTGAATGGATTAAGCTACAGATCTCCTGTTGCAGGAGCTCCATCAGAAGATCAGATACTCATGTCAGCGTTCTGGACAGCTGAAAATGGAGAGGGGGATTCTGCTGTTACGGTTGATATGATACCAATCAAGATCATCACAAGACCCCTGACAATTAATGTTCTTAAAGATGGCAAGGCTGTTGGTACGTACAAACGCTACAGTGCTTGATACTGCTCTCTCATACTTACAACTTTTATTCTTTTAGGAGACAGCTCTCTGGTCACAACGACGATGAATGCATCAGTGTCACTGGAGAATTTGTTAATCCAAGTTAATGGTGGCGATGGTCGCTGGAAACACTGTAACGAAATAGTACCCGCTGTTGCTGGACTCCATGAAGATTTATGCAGCGTTACACTCGACCTCTCGCTTTTTGCAGGGCATGGGTTCATTTCCAATAGCTCAGAGCCGTTTTCGCGAAATAGAGAGCAGGACTCCACGCTGGCTTCGGTACGTTTCGTTGGCTCTGTTGTCGAAGCTAACAGGTTTCTTCAACAACAAGTCTACGTTCCAGATTCAAAGTTTTACGGGCCTGATCAAGTAGTGATCAACATCAAGCACACAACATCAGCAACTCATGATGGAGCGATGGTTGAAGATACAGTATTGTTACCAGTGTTTGTTTCCCCTGCGTGTGAGGCACCTCACCTGATTTGGGCTGATAGTGGTACAAATCTTATGAGCTTAAGCTGCTCCACCACTGCTCCTTTCAAGCTCCCAGAAATTCTGATAGCGCGAGAGGGACTTGACAAGGGATATTGCCAAGATGATAAAGTATTTCACGTGATTGTCGAAGCTGATCAAGGCTCACTTACGTCGAATTCGACTGCGGCTATTAGATCGTCTGGCGATCTCCGTGCTGTTGTCGTCTTGGAAGGAAGGATTTGGGATTTGAACTTGGCTTTGAAATCTGTGGAGTACCAG
The DNA here is from genome assembly GCA_016880985.1 of Phytophthora idaei. NCBI lineage: Eukaryota > Oomycota > Peronosporomycetes > Peronosporales > Peronosporaceae > Phytophthora > Phytophthora idaei. The sequence goes on along the minus strand of QOKR01000230.1, from coordinate 45,751 downwards.
TTTGAGATCCATCGGGAAGCTCAGATCCCAGTAACAGCGAGTGTTGGAGTTCGTGTGCTAGGAGAAACTAGTCATGAGAATAATTTGACTGACCTTCTAAGCTCGGCACTTCTCCAGCTAAAACTTGCGGGGGATATTTGGCTTTCAGATATGCTGGCGAGAGAAACAATCGTGGGCTTTGAAGATACTGACATGCTAATTAGTGACGAGATAATATTGGACTGGTTTGCGCACCTTACAGAGGACGACACTATTATCATCAGTGTGCAAAGTGGTGCCGTTTACGCAGCGGCAGATTTAGTTCATATGGAAGCAAGCGATGAGCATCGAATCAACGCTGGTGACGTACGCTATCTACGATCGGTTATGTCAAATTTGCGTTACATCCCGAGCTCAAATTTCAATGGCATCGACGAGATTCATTTCAAGACGCAAAACCAGGAAAGTACTCTCTACATATACATCCAGGCCGAAAATGATCCACCTGAGTTCAAGTTCAACGCAGAAGAACTGAAGGACTGGTACAAGTACCCAAGAAAATTCATTCCAACCTTTCAAATTAAGGATCCGGACGATACCCACGTGTTTCAAGTTGATATCCGTGCAGATAATGGATCTTTGTCCCTGGACCAGATATCAAGTCTTTCTTTCGATGGTGTTACGGTGGAACTGAGTTCATCGTCGTCGTCGCTCCGGATGACGTCAAGCTTGAGCAGGTTGAATACTATTTTCCTTCAACGTCTGGTTGAAGTTGTACCGAACAACTGTGTCAAGGAAGAAACAATGCAAGTGTATTGCGATGCGTCGATCGAAATATGCGTTGATGACGGCTCCATCAGCGTTTGTCAAGAACTTCGTCTGCCCCAACAGGAACTATTTTATCGCGTTACTGTACCTGATTGGACCAAGAGCTTGAATGTATCATTGGGAAGTTCGTTGAATCTTTCGAACGCTTTTGAGATACACCAGAGATTCGACGCGATGTTTGATTTGATTCTTCGTGTTCATGTATCGTCTGGATTTGTTCTAATTGATGTACCAAATTGCGCCGAATTACGTGATGTGGCCGATTCGAACCCACACCAACGATCAGCGCTAACTGGAGTGACCCAGACAATATATACTCGAGATATCGCATGCTTGAACGAAGCGTTGGCAACCCTTCAACTGCAGAGCGCGCACAGTGTGAATAACTCTGTCATAGTTCACCTTGAGCTCTTCAGCGACGATATGAAACTATTAGCGGACGAGAGTATTATTGTGAAAGTCACTGACAAAGTGTTACCCAGGCGTATTAGCTCGCTGCGGGCGACAGACGATAAACCTTGGCTGGTCGCGACAGGGAGCTACGCAAACTTGTCGTCGCTTGTAAATGTTTCTATCAGTGCAGACCTAGTTGGTACCCTCAGAAATGAATCCAATGAGGACGTACTGCAGTTAGATATTTTCTGCTCAAAGTGCAAGTGGAAGTATCAGGAGTTCGTACCAAGGGTATCTTACGAATTCGCTCAAATTCCTAGCTCTAAGCTCAGGTTTTTAGGGCTAATGGACTCGCTGAACGAGGCTCTTCGGACTCTTGAACTTACCATGACGTTCAGCAGCGGTTCTGGCGCTGAAACTATTCATTTTCAATTGACACCAACATTTCACATGGTGCGAGGAATGAAACCTCATTGGAGCGATAGCGCTGCTATCTCGATTCCGTTTGCTTCCAAGTTTTCGCCACTTATGTGGGAGGCACAACAAACGTCGTTTATCCTGCAATCGCCTAATTATACTGCTGATGTAAGTGGGGTGAAACTCATTGGAAAGGAGGAACATCCTTCCCTTAATTTGACCATTCGGTTAGATTGCACGCTTGGGAAAGCAATTGTGAGCATGCCAAAAGTGAGATCGACGTTTCTGGAACTTCCTTGTAGCTTTGATGAACCTGCCATAACTTTTACCACAGAGCGATCTGGCGTGAATGCGCTTATAAGCTCAATGGTAATAAAAGTGATACCGAATGCGAGAGAACGTCGAATAGAACTACAACTCACTGCTGTTGACTCCGTACCAGGAGGTTTTGGCAGTGAAGCGTCCATAAAACTGCAATTCCGAACTGTACAACTACAACCTCCAATGACTTCATTGGAGCCACACAATACATCTCTTACAATTCAAGTGAATGAAGAGAAAGTTCAGTCAATTGGAGATCTAGTAGCTGTGGATGGAAATCTCAATGACCTGACGTGGTTTAGAATGAATGCGCGAGTCGCTCATGGACGATTATCTATCCCAACCACTGTTTGCTGCGTGGATATTCGCAAGACTAAGAATGAAAATGAGCTTGATATAGTTGGTTCAGCATTGACGTTGAAGCAGGCTCTTGCTGCTGTACAATTTCAAGGCAACCCACATTTCTGGGGGAAAGCGTCTTTGGAGGTGACCATCGCTTTTTTCTCTTCATCACCTCGTCGACCAAACCTTATTTTGTCGAGATCCTTTGAAAATTTCCGTTTGTTGAATGGTACTCCAAAGATTTTACAACCTTCTCAAAACCGACCTGATAATCCAAACAGCAATACTGCTGCAGACGTTGGAGAAAGCTGGAGCATTCCGGGGATCTACATCGGTGATGGTAGCGGACAATTGGTCGTTGATGATGACGACTTAGATCTGGAGATTGAGGCAGGCATCGAACCATTTTTCCGGACTATGTGGGACGAAATGCAGCATGCTGAAGATCACGATGACGCGTTCACACCAGCGGATACTGTTGTAGATAAAGTGGATAGATGGAACGCAGCACTTGAGACCTTACAGTGTCAATGCAGTGGAGTTTGTGACCATCAGGATACAACTGTGATCCAAGTTAGAAATCTTCTCGCACCCCTTCCTGTTTCTTCGCATCAGCAGACAATTCGCATTGACACCCTCGATGACGTCCCCATTCCTCGAGTCACATCTGGAGCAAGTTTATACTACAGCACCGAGGACTCGGCCTTTCAATTTCCTGATCTCGCTCTTCAATTTACCAAAAGCAAAGCCATCGACTCCGCACAAGATGATCAATGGTCAAGTACTGAGTTGAGCTACCGACCAACGAAATATGCGAATCGTCGAAACGATGAAGACAATCGAAGGATTTATCAGCTGGAAATCCGAGTAAGCTATGGATCCATCTTCATGATCGGAACGGACAGGTTGAGCGTAATGAGCCGCTTAAAGATGGAAGGCAATGTGACCAACCTGGAGCGCGATCTGAAGCGTCTAGTTTATTCTCCACCTCAAAATTGGAATGAAGAGCAGTTTCCTGGAGGGCACATTGTGGAGTGGCAATTCGTGGTGTCGTACCAAAACAAGTCGGTCGAGTCGTTCACAGACCTTGTGATTATGTCGAGAGTCGACGCCCCAGTGATTTCAGTTCCTCATGCTCTTGAGGATCCACTTCATTACATGAATGACTACCTCTCTGTGCTAAGAGTGGAGTGCTTGCCCCTCGTGTGCGACGAAGATACTCCTATGGCACTCGACGGGTTTTCAGTAAGAAGTGCCGATTCTACAAAACAGCAGAAGGCGACTGCAGATCTACTTGTGATTAGTCTATCAGTATCTCATGGAGTTATTTCTCTTGGCGATACTTGGCGCACAAACTGCATCAGCCGATTTGTGGGAGCTCAGTCGTGGAAGCGCAAATCGTTTAAAGCGAATGTGGATTGTGTGAATAGAGTACTGACGGGTATGGAATATATTGGCGAGCCCAACTTTAGTGGTACTGATCAGCTGAAAATCCGAGTTGAGTTTGCTGTGGAGCCGGGCGGAGCATTCGACGAGATCACAGTCCCAATCATTGTAATTGAACTAAATGATGCACCATATATTGCCGTAGACTCGGTATTCTATGAAGCAGACGAAGATATTCCGCTCGTGATTGACGACTTGCTCCTTCGAGATCCCGACGCGCTGGATGAATTACTTCGTGTAATAATGGAGACCAATTATGGGCAGCTTGCCTTATTGAGGCCTAACGGAGTAAAACTGACAACTGAAAGAGTTGAGAACGCCGGCAAAAATGGCTCCAGATTGACGCTGGAAGGAACGCTGCGTAATATTGATGCCGCCGTTGCTTCTGTTGTTTACACTTCAGCGAAAGACTGGAACAGCTTGCAGTTCCGGCCGGACGACGGAATGAACGGGTTTGATACGATTACTATCACCTCGACCGATTTATCGTCATTTAATGGATCAAGTGTGTCGGTGCTATTTGTTTACGTAGATCCAAAGCCTGATCCAGTTCTGATTGATGCTTCATCGAATGGCTTAACGAGCATCTATGCTGATGATGAGCGGGGGACGCTGCGTGGGGACGAGGATACATGGATTATAGCAAGAGGTTTATCATTCTCTAGCGCAGATGGCACTTCACGGGCGACTCTGGTTGTTTCATTATCAGTGACTCACGGTCTTCTCTCTTTGTCATGTGGTCGTGGCCTCACATTTCTCGAGGGATCTACTGACGGAGGCAGGGCACTGGAATTTAAGGGCACCTTTACCAACGTGAACTCATGTATGATTGCTCTGCGATATCTTCCAAACAAAGACTTCTACGGCCAGGATTCGTTAGTTGTGACCGCCACTGCGGTTGATGAGTACACCCAGCAGCAAACCCCGTCGTCGTCCATTCTCGTCTCTATTATGGTGGACGCCGTAAATGACGCGCCTGTATGGAATGTCGGTTCATCCATTGTTCGTGAAATCCAGCAAGATCAAGCCGCAAGTATTGCAGGAGTATCATTTCATGACGTCGATGTTGCTGCTACGGACTGCACCGCAGAAGCGTGTGTGATGGATCTCATTATCGAGGCCAGCAGTGGCGTTGTCACTTTACCGGATCAATCGCCTCCTCTGTTTTCCAACGACATGGCTACCAAGAAGGTGGCATACACGGTCCTTTCGGGAACACCTGACGAGTTAAATATGCTGATTTCAGATATGTCATTTATGCTCGCTGGTCCTGAATACTATCGAGCAGATAGCCCAAGCCGCACTGACATTAAGCTGCAATTGACTGTTGACGACAGAGGTGTATTTGGTTCGGGTGGGCCTCAAGTCAGCACAACGACGATAATATTCAGTCCTGTTATGTGGTCGCGCTATAAGTTTTCTCTCCTTGTGCCAGAAGCCGTACTGACATTGAATGAGGATACAGCTTTTGTTTTTGGTGGAGATCTCCAACTGATCGATCCTGATTCGGCGGGATCATTCCGAAACATTTTCGAGTTCTCAATTAACTGCACGAATGGAGTGTTCGCGCTGAGTAGCAGAGTGGCTGGGGTTCAGGTGCTGCGGAATGATTCGGACAGTGGAGTCGTGATTCGAGGCTTTTTTGCTCAGTTGAATGCGGCTTTAAATGGAAGCTCCTATATCCCTGCAGCAAACTGGTACGGTTCAGAGGAGATTTCCCTCTCTGTTGTGGAGTTGAATCATCTCGAGAAGTCTAGAGAAACAGTGGAGATCTCCATCTTCCTATTTGTTGCTCCTGTTTGCGACGAGCCGCAATGGGCTACTCTTACTGACACCCCACTTACGATGAAAGAAGACGAGTATCTGCTAGTAGATAAACTGTCACTGGCCGACCCAGATCTAGACGGCGGGCAGCATGAAGTCGAGGTCACAATTGGTGTGGCACATGGTGGTGTAATGCTATCAATGACCCAAGGTCTTCTCATCGAGCAAGCTGCGTATAGCACTTCAGAGGATAGATTGGTCGCCCAGCACGTTGCACCAGGACACTCGTTTTCCGGATCACGTCGTTTTTTCAGTGATCTAGTTGTTCGTGGACGAGTTAGTGACATTAACGCTGCCTTCAAAGGCATGGTATTCAAGCCCTGGCTCGACTACAATTCTGGTGGCTGGCCCGTGGACGAAATAGTGTTTGCCGCAACGAGTTTTTGTGGCAACTCCAAGACAACCGCAAGCCGCATCACGATTCCGATCGCTGTCTTTGCGGTTAATGATCCTCCGGTACTAATATCTCAGTACTTTCAGCCTCTTGAATCGTCCTATTCCGTCGGTAATCTGGAAGCTGCGTCGTGGGGCTCTTCGATTGAAGCCAGTGAACACTCCCCGCAGCAGTTGGAGTCGACCGAGCTCTACGACCCCGATGATAGTTTAGGCAGTGGTGATCTTCGGCTTCTTGTAAATGTTTCATGCATTCACTGCTCAATAACGTCCGAGCATCTATCACATCCATCCGAGACCCAACCAAGCGATGATCTTATTGTGGTGCCTCGAAAAGGGAAAAGTGACGAAAGTGTTCAGCTCATAGTTCACGGGACGCTAGCATCGCTAAACAGTGGTCTGATGAGTCAGCTTATTTTCCAGGGAGCAGATAACTTCAACGGACTAGCTTTTGTGCTGGTGGAGATATCCGACTTGGGAAACTATGGAGAGGGAGGAACACTGCGCTCTGTGTTCGTCTTGTGCGTTAAAGTCAAACCTGTGAACGACATTTCTCAAGCTCACCTACCCCAGTATCAGTCACAGACAAACATTGTTGGACAGGTTGAGATCCGCGACAATGAGCCTCCCACCATTAGCATTGCCTCGACTTTCTACGCTCCTGCGGGCGAGTGGGTCGCCCTCGCAGGCATCGAGATCACTGATCCGGACTCGGTGGAAGGCATATTGTACGTAAGCTTAGCGGTTCACAATGGAAAGCTTCGAGTGACGCTATCTCCTCGAGTAAATAGCGTCGGACCAACGGCACTTCACTCGACTGTCGACGGAGCTATCGCACAAAAGCTCGAATTTGCAACCACAGCGGAACAGGCAAACGAGATATTCCAGACTCTGGAATATAGGTGCGATGATGACAATGGCTGCTCCAAGTCGCTGCGCGACTACCTGAGAGTACATGTCGACGACAATGGCTTTACTGGCGCGGGCGGGCCTCAGGTAGCCACCAAGCGTGCCGAGATTGTCGTAGCTTAAGTGTTTAGTGCACTTAAAAATATGATCTGTTCATCCAGATGTCGATCAATCTGCAAAGTAAGTAGTGAAGAAATCCATGCACGTCGGCAGGGCAGCACACATTACCATTTGTTCAGCCCTGACTCACAACGCTCTTGTTGAACACCAAAAATGTTCGGCGTCAGTCTAGTTTGCGTTGGGGTCAGTGGACGCTGTTCCTGCTTCTTCAGCGAGTTCCAGTGCGTTCTCCACAAAAAAGTCCTTGTCAAATGCCGCTTCCTCCAGTACGCCATCCTCGTAGCTGGCCTTGTACGTCGTGAGCAGTTGTTCGTCGTTCTTGCGGGCTAGCGACTTGAGCATCTTAAGCGCCTTCTCATCCTCAAAAAGTCCCTCCTTGTGAAGCTTGTTCAGCATGCGCAAGACGTCGCTCGACGCGGCGCTTTCCGTGGCCGGAGCAGCAGAGGACGTTGCTGCAACTTCAGGTGCGGCCACTTGATCTGCACTCGTTAGCTCAGCGTAGCCTACACAAAAACACATAGAGAGGAACCAGCCACGTGCACTCAGCAACCACAAACATGGTTTACAATATATACGCTTCTCGCCGCGTACCTTCGATGCAGCGCGGGTTTTCCTTCAGTACCTTCACGAACGGCTCAATGTCCTCCTCCGTGGGCACAATAATGGCCAGCGGCTGGCCTGGAGCAACATTGCTGGAACCCTCGTTCACGACTGATTACCAGAAACAGCAACGAAGAGCAAACAAACAAATCAACAACAGTCGGCACTAATCGAAGTGGCAGCTTATGCTACTCACGTAGCCGCGCGATGAATCCCTCGTCTCCGGACTCGAGCTGGAAACACAGGTCCGGCGTGTCAATCTACCAAGCAACAACAGCAACAGCAGCAATACGTCAGTGCTCATAGTCCTCGATAGCTCCTGCATCTGCTGCATCGTCCTACCTCGCACATATGCGTGCCATCCTTCACAACCGCCCCCTCCTGCACGTACCACTTGGTCAGCGTCGTGTCTCCGGCGCCACTGCCCACCTCCTGCGTCAATTAGATAGTACCCATCAGAATCCCGCCCGCTGCTGAAGCAGTTGTTGTGGCGCACCTTGAAGTCCAGGTCGGGCATACGGAACTTGATGTGACTGGGCAGGTTCACCTGCTTGTGCTCCTCCTCGCTGTGAGTCTCTCCGCTGTCCGTCGAAAAGAGAGCGAGCGGTCGTAGCACATTCGCTCGCGTGTGTCTAGCAGCCAGCGCCACGCTTCGCTTCCCGTGCGCCGCTAGAGCGCGAGTCGTAAGTCGCAGCATGATCGTCTGTCGGAACTTGAGACTGTCAATCAAATGGCTACTCAAAAACTAGTACATTTTGTAAGCAATACAAAATTCCTGTTCGATTTATTTCGACATTTAACAGAAATCTACCGTTACGATCCTGATTGAACCTCGAAAAGAGAATGTTATGGGATCGAGTGCTGGCCGGACCGGTTAAAACTATGTGAGCCACTTCAACATTGTGTAAGAAACCTAAAATTGTGCTGGGTGGTGGCTGCCTCACCACCAATCGCCGCCTAGTTTTCCACCCACCTTTTGGAAGCTACTATCATTGGAATTCTCCGCGAGAAACGAAAGGAAGAAGCATGAGGTGAGTCCCTATAGCGCTCGTGGCCGCGTACAGCAGGCTTAGATGCCGTTTAGGCAGGCCATCCAAATGCAACACGGCGTACTGACCTTTGCCTGCTCTACCGTTACCTCGCTACAGCAACACCAGCATTGAGAACGCGACCACTCTGAACCTGTCCCTCCGCCTTCGCGGTGGTGGTAAGGTCCACGGTTCGCTGGCACGTGCCGGTAAGGTGAAGGGCCAGACCCCCAAGGTCCCCAAGCAGGAGGACTCGAACAAGGCGCTGACGGGCCGCGCGAAGAAGCGCTGGCAGTACAACCGCCGCTTCGTGAACGTCGTGTCGGGCATGGGCGGCAAGAAGCTGGGCCCCAACTCGAACGCTGCCAAGCAGTAAGCAGGCAGCCAGTAGGCTGGACGCAGTCAGCGGAGATGGACGACGCGACGAGCAGGCGGACATCACTACGTTCAAGTATGTGGCGACGATGCAGGTTCAGCAGGTCCTTCTCCCTCGACTGTGGGTACCACCACCCCTCGGGTAGTGGTGGTGCTGTCGTCTCTTCTGTGGCGCCTAGCGATCCAGCTATTTCGGTGGCGGTCGTTGTTGTAGATTCCTCAGGAGCTTTGTGGCCCCCGGTTCTCTCGCATATTCCATAATCAACCGTATGTTAAATCCAACGCTGCCTCCGCTTCGCTCGGGTCAGGTGTCGCTTTCGGTCTCTCGAAACCGCTGCCTTTGTGTCGAGTTCCGTCGTTGTCGCTGCCTGTGTCTTATGTACGTGTGTGCGATTTCACTCTAGACCTTCAACGTACCAGGAGCGCGAGTTTATCCTTCCTCGCTACATAGGTGGATCAATCCGTTTCGACGTGCTGCTGCCGTAACGCACCTAGCTGCCGCTCATGCGATGATGAGACTAGTTGTCATAAGGGCTAAATGCAGTTTTGATGCCGCTGAGTTGTCATCCTTCACCAGCGCCAAGTGTAGCTCATGTACAGCGATGACTCGGCAGCGTCCGAGGTGGAATCTGAGGTGGAGGATGTCTACGGCGACGGTGGCAGTGAAGTCGCCAGCGAGATTGCCGAGAACGGGGAAGTCCGTGAGCCGGCGCCCGTGTTGAAGCAGCAGCCAAAGCAGCAGAGCAAACCTGCAGCCTCGGTCGCGTACGACGAAGATGATGATGGTTACAGCGCCGAAGACTTCGAAGACGACTTTGAAGAGTACGAAGAGGAAACTTCTGCCATCCAGGCCCCTCCGCCAGCCCCAGTTACCACGGCACCATCACCAACTCACTTTGTCATAAGCAACACTCGCCGCTCGCTAGTAGCGTCTGATGATGCGTCGGGATACGACTACGAGTATGGCGAAGCCTCGTTCGAAGAAGAAAGCCGTCGCTCGCAGAGTCAACGCAGCTTGAGTCAAAGTATTCGTGTCGTGGACCTCTCAGTTCGAGCGGCATCACCTTCGTTCCGCCCTGCACAACCACCACCAGAAAGCAGCAACGACCTTATACTGACCACTTCAGTGCTTGCCCCCGAAGCTCGATCACCTGTGCCAGGTGCCAAGGTTTTACCAAGAAAAGTGCTTGCATCGGTTGCCGAAGAAGAAGCTGAGGCTATTGCTACCATGCAAAGCAAACAGTTTTCGTTGCTTTTACGTAAAATGGAGAGCAAGTTCGAGGATGAGGTTGAGGAGCTCCGCGAAAAGAATGCTTTGCTCACGTGGAAGGAGCGCGAGCTGAAGTCGTCACTACGTCGAGCTAAGGAGGAGCTAACTATGCGCAAGGCCCGCATCGAGAAAAAGCGTCGACGTGCTGCTGACAGGCGGCGGGAACACGAGCGAGCAGCAGAGCGTGTGCAGCAGGAACTTGCGGCTGCTCAGTCTTCCATTGCCGAGCGTGATGATCGCATCAAAGGGCTGCAAGACGAGTTTGTCGAGTTGCGAAGAATGCTTCAGAATGTGGAGCGAGAGAAGCACGAGGCGGAAGGACGCAACATTATTCTAGCAGAAAAATTTCAAGCAGCACTTGGGGACTTCCACCAGCTCACATGCAGTTTCGAAGACGCAGTCAACGCCAAGCTGGCCTGTGAGCAGCGTATCGAAGAACTGAAAGGGATGCATCGAGTACAACTTGAAGTGATAGAGCACAAATGTCAAGTTGATGTGGAGGCTGCGCGTCGAGCACTCGCCGAGGAGGTTGCAGCCCGCACGGCTGAGCGGCAAACGCTACCAGAAATCCACAAGCGTGTCGTGGAAGCGGAGAAAGAGCGCTCTGAGAAGCTGGAGGCTGCTCTGAACAAGCAGATGCGCGAGCTGGAGTCTCGTGCAGCTCAGGATGCTTTGACACACGCTGCAGAACTTGCACGGGCTACTGAAGCTAAGCATCAGGCTGAACAGCGAGCAGAGCGACGGATACAGGACGAGGTCGACCGGGTACGCTTCTGTTACTTATAAGTATGCTCAACTTGCTAAAACTCAAGCATCTTTCTCTAACTCGTTGGTTGGTAACTGCTTTTTTGCTCGTAGATTGCACGCGAGCGTGAAGCTGTAGATGAGCAACGGTGCGAGCTGCTGGTATCAATGGCTCGTACAAACGCGCGCTTCGATGAGGAACGAGGCAAAATGGAGGCACGGAGCTGCGAGCTAGATGCACGGCGGTCTGAGCTCGCAGATGAGCGCGCCGAACTCGAGGCTCGTATTGGATACATCGAACAACGCACGCGCCGCCTGGAGGAGGACGAGTTTCTCGTCGAAAGGCGCCGCACGGAGCTGGCCGCTGTCGGGCGAGAAACGTTGGAGCGGTCGCATGCTCTCGCCCGACGTGCGCAGGAGTTTGCCGACGCCATCGCGGAGCGCGATAAGTTGCGCACCCTCGTGAGGGTTCTGACAGAGCGCTCAGAGCGAAGCGAACAGCGCGCAATGATGCTGGAGCAGGACCGTGAGAAGCTGGAGACGGCGGCGCATGAGCTTCAGCAGGAACGGCTGCTGGTGGCCAAGCAGCGCGTGCAGTCGCGCTACTTCTTGGACGGGGCGCGCAAGCTCGAGAGCATGCTGCATCAGAAGCACTGCGCCATGGAGGCGGCGGACAAGCGCCCTCCAGCGCATTCCAAGACCGTCTTCTACGCCAGCAACCAGCAGGAACACCGATCATAATGCAGCATGTTGAAGTCAATTTCACTTGAATTTTGTATTGACACATTCAACCAATGGTACTGCTAATCTGCCGTCTCATCGCGGCCTTGGAGGATTCCTCACGAGCAGACGCGTCGACTTCGCTCGGCGCACGAACCCATTCGCCTTCTGACTCGTGTTGCAGGGGACGGCCATGTGGCTGCTGAGCCTGAGCCTGGGCTGCTGTCTGTGCGTGTGCTGTTGTTGCTGCTGCTGCTTCGCCGGCCTCTTCGATGAGGGCAAGGTATCCCCGCTTCCTGTGCCTATTAGGCGGCCCGATGCGAGGACTTCTCGGCCGACTCGCCGCGCACGCGCGACAGAATCCCGCTAAAGAACGGCCGCAAGCCGTTGGCCGGGGCGGTGCCACTGGAATCCTCCTTATCCATGCTCACGCGCAGAACGGACGACGCGCGGCTTGACTGCTCGAACGGACTCTCCGAGATACGCTCCACAGTCGGCAACTGCATCCCCAGTGGGTGCTGCTGCGCCTCCTGGACGTCACTAGCTAGCGGGGCCGCTGGTTTCGCCTCCATTTCTTCCTGATCATCGGATTCCATGTCCACGTCTGCAGTCTCCTCCGTCTCGAGCCGCTGCATCTTGGCGGGTGGCCATGACGTCGTCGGATCTTCAGGCCGCTCACGTGCTTCCGTAGCTGGAGTTTCATTCACCGAATCGCGCAAGTACCCGATGTCGACGGGGTTCTGCTTGTAGTTTGACAGGCGCTGTGCTGTGATAGCGGCGGCTGCCACCACACTTGCTGCTGAGATGGAAGGCCTTGCTCCTGAGGGCGTCGTAGCTGCACTGTTTGCCCCAGATCGAGGCGTGGAAGCTCCGGAGCCGAAACCGTAGCCGAGCGTACTGCGGGGTGTGAGGTTGTTGGCGATGTATGATCGTGGTGTGTTGCTCTCATTAAAGAAGATGCCAGGGTTCCGACTTCCTCGCGCCTGACTGTGTGCTCGCCCACGGGCATCGTAGGCCGACCGTGTAGACGTCGTGGAGCGAATGGAGAGATTAGACTGAGCCGACGCGTCGGAATAGGCTGACGGGGTGCGTGGCCCGCCGCCATTGCCCATGTAAAGATCCATCAGGTTCATCTCGTTGTGTGCGATGGTGCTGCTGGAAGTAACGGAGGAGGTAGATATATCCGACATGTTTCCATCATCGTCTTGCCCACCAGCCTTTTGCACGCCCATATTGCACACCGAGCAGATACGAACGTTCTTGAGCGTGGTGCCTGGCACCTCGACAGACTTGAACACGCTGCATTTTCCACAGATAACCTCGCCACAACTTCGACAGTGGTGACGCGGACGGAATGTGCCGAAGGTCCGGCTGCACACGGCGCAATGTAGGCGCTCGTGGTTGGGCACCCATTGCCTCTTGTCAACGAAGGTGCATGCGTTCATCTGCTGTTTGTCAATGATGCGGCGAATCTGCACGATGCTGTTTACTAGCTGCGACTCGGCCGTCTTGAATGCCCATTGTGCAGGGAAATAACCACCCGGGTCGAATCGTGCCACGTGATGTACCCGCACTACATTTGGCTCGGCGCGATCTATGCGATACATGTATCCGGCGAGGATCTTGGCGCGAACAAGTCCATGCGAATTCTCGAGCGACGGGCATTCGTTGACCTCGATCGAGTTGAGGACGCGGATGTACATTTCGTTGCCGAAAGAGTCCACGATCTTGTCTTGCACCTCCAGACAGCAATAGTCGCGATGTGAGACGATGGGTGTGGGGGTCTTGACGGCATACCACTTGATGCCAATGTACCTGAAGGGCGTGAGAGGAGTGCGCGGGACGACCGTGAGCAGTACGGCGGCATCCATCACAGCGGGATTCAATTTCTTCATGAGTCTCCTAAATAGCGCGTCGTCGTGCGCTGCGTAGGCGCGACCGACCTGATCTAACGAGGCCGAGAGCTGGCCCTTGCAGCCCACCTCAGCGACGTTGGACTTGTAGGCCTTGGGGCCGCGCATCTGACCAAAGTTGCGGTAGATGGCCACGCCCTTCTTCTCTCGCATGGGGATCCAGCTATTTTTGTGGCAGTCACTCAGCGCGAAGACCTTGCGGATGGAGGCCTCGGCAAACTCGATGTACTGGCGCCGCATATCCTCGGATACGCGGACGTTCGTGTTAAAAAAGCCCTTGGGCAGCGGAAGCGACGTCGACATGGCGGCAGCTATTGCACTGCGAGTGTCCTAGCGAGGCTCGTAAAGGCGGAGTGGACTGTGGTGGCGACGTTGACGAACGCAGCCCCAGCGAGCGAGTATTCGTGCCGTCGCGCGTCGAGCTGTCGTCGTCAGGGGTCGCTTGGCGTAGATGGCGCCGATCTCGTCGCTGTGGTGGCTGCTGCGAACCAGACGGCGATAAACAGCCAACAGCGCACGGACTGACAGCTGGCGAAGAACTGCGCTGAGGTAAAGTGGCCAATGCGGCACGCTCGCTTGGGCCTTGATGAGGCTCGATAAAATTGTGGCCAATCACGCCCGCCTTCGTCGGGCGTACAGGTCTGATTTGGACTGACTATACGTTGTCGATTGACGGAACGCGAAGCAATGCTTGAAGCAGGGGCTGCAAAGGAGCGGGCAGCGCTGTTTCTATGACAGATGCACCGCAAATGCTGACAAAACGCTTCTCCGACTCCTCGAGGTTTGAAGGAGTGCTACATGTATTTATCGTTGCCTGAGTCAACAAGTATTGCGCGTTCTACTCGAAATTTCCATGCAGAGTTCTTTGAATTGTCGCGCACGCAATCGCACAAATTTGCTTAACAACTTAGGTTGAGTAAAGTCTCATTTAAGTACGATAGTGATTGTAGCCGGGCCGTTTCGAAATGGCAGGGATTTTGTATGTGAGTGATCCGCTCAATAGGGCCAGAATGGTAAATTTGGCCGGAATTCACAATATCTGGTTGAAGATGGCCGTGTCAGGCAATAGGTGATGCGATCACACGGTACATATGAGCCGTGTGGCGGTGACACGGATCACCGCAAATCCAAAACACAAAATCTGACTTAATTTTTTTTGTGTGTGGGCACTCATTCTTCCGAAGATGGATCCGGGCACTGATCCGGGCACTCGACGCCACGGTGGAACGGGGGGGGGGTCCTCACAAACTAGGCCTACCCGACAGCCGACAGCAAGAACCCCCCCCCCAAGTGTGCTGGATCGCGCGAATGAGCTGCTTGGAATGGAGACTGTGAAGCGGCTGCGCGAGACTTAGCGATCCCTCGACTCCAGGTGGAACGGCCCAGAGCATGGCCAGGCAGAAGGCATGGTGCTGAGTCTTCTCCGCCAGAAGGTCTTAGACGCGCGTCGGTGGCTCAATGATTACACGCCTTAAAGCAGTGCTCGTAGCTGGTGTGGACACCCTTCACACGCGGCGAGACCGGAAGGCTCCTCAACATGCTTTATCTGCCGACGATATTGACTTTTCCGTGCGACTTGTCTTGAGTGGAATGTAGAGGATGGGTTCCCCTGCTCGCATCGAGGCCCTCGTCAATACCTGGCTGGCGAGGGCGCGACATTAAAGGATCTGTGGGAGAGATACAAGCAAAAAGCCGCGGAAGCGTCGCGTCGTGTTATTGTGGTGTAGTGATTTCTCGGAGATCGCTGACAACCATCAGCGAGCAAGAACAAGACTACCTTCAAGTTGCTCAAGTTACAAACCCTCGGTCATGTGACAGAAAGCGACCTCGAGGTGCGAGAGACTCGACTCGGTCACTACCGAAGACTTGTCGGTGTTCCATTATGGCCAAGATGTCGTTCAAGGCAGGTTGTCCTTATTATTAATAATGGGACTGACCGGATTCGCATTCAGCGGACAAGAACTGACGGCCACGGTACCAAGACTCGGTGGCCGCTGGGAGCGACGCTTGGGAAGGCACGGCGACCGTTTGAATGCTCGGCGATGGTTCAGGAAGAGTCGTTGAGCTCTGAAGAGTCGCTGGGCATGCGAAGTGGTCCATAACGGATCGTAGTTCACTTGATATTTGTTGTAATGGGCCAACTCTGTGCCCACTACTTCGGCTTACACGTTAGCGCACATGTACGAGGAAGCGTAGTTTGCTTAAACTTAGGTTAACTATACGGACGAAAGTATAGATTTACTAAAATAAGAAAAGCTAAAGCCAATTTGGGTTAAAATGAGAACTGTTGTTTATGATTTATGTATGGACTAGGTTTCCTCCTAAACCTGATATCCTATATGAAAGGTATTCTACCATCCGATGGCTGTCAGAACCCTGCTAATCTAATTGGTAGAAAGAAATGTTTATCTACCAATGGGAAGCCTAACTGCATATAGACCAGCGGTCTGCAAAGTGTAACCATTGGTGTGTCTTACACCAACGTTCGAGAACCCTCCATGTAACCAAGTGGCTACGTGTAGCCACTTGTGTGTAACCCCGTTACACCCCCCCCCCCCGTTAAGATAAGACGTCCCAGTCTTAACACGTCAATCAAAGAATTGGCGAAACCGTCAACTCTCCGGGAAATTCGAGCTCATTCCGCAATGAGCTCGCTAACGAAGACGCCAGCGCAAGAGTTTGCATCTGCAGACTCTGCTACGTCCGTGCCTGCATCTGCAGGCAACACTACCTCGGTGCCTGCGCAAGCAAGCACCTCCACGACAGAGTCTACACTCTCTGTCGACGAATACCATGCGCTACAGTATAAGAAGCGCGTGGAGGATAAGGCTGCTGCCCCGGAGACGATCCTCGACGGTAGCATGCCTACCGACTATGGGTCGGACATCAGTGATGTCCCCATGGAGGACGGGGAAGTTCCATCCTCAGCAGCCGACTCCGAGTCGGCCGCAGTTGCGCATGAGCCGGTCACAGGGTCGCGTCGACCCCGTGAAGATGATCCGAGCGCTTCAAGTTCGAAGCGCTCGCGTAATGATGAAGAAGCGAAGGTACCAACGCCGGTTACTCCTTCTTCTCCGCGTTATGTCCCTACAGAACGCGCTCCGTGGATGCCAAGTGCATCCGAGATTGCTTCCAGGTTCGGTGCGACTTCGCCACCGAACCCGATCCCGCTGTACGTGTGCAGCGCCACCGTCGATGACGCTGAGGCTGCAGCGCAGCACTTTGATCCGATGACGAATCAAAGGCGCGACTACTTCATCGGACTCTTCCATCAGCTCCGATGGCATGCGTCGAAGAGGACTTCGCGCAAAAGCAAAGTGCCCGAGTGGATGGCACTTTGTCAATCTTGGAACGCCTTTGTTGAGAACTTCAACAAAGACGCGAAAGCTTACCGCGCCCGCATCACTGCGGCGCAACATCGCTTCGATACTTTCTCGAGGCGTCACATGATCGATCGCCTCCATAATGAAGCTATGGAGGCGGGTATTCCGTGCGCAGTTCCCATTGGAACTGCGTGTTCGCACTGCCCCCCCCCCCCTGGGGCTGAGCGTCTCTCTGAGCGAGACGTCACCGGGTACACGACTGTGCGTGTACCTGTTCAGCTGCGTGATCTCCGCGTTCAACTTGAACGTCGTGACACTCCGAGTGTCAGCGGTGATCGCAGCGCTCGTGCGGGCGTTACGCCTGCACTCCGTTCTGGGCTTCGTACGCCCTCACCATTTCCGGAACGTCTTCCATCAGGACGTTCCACGGTTCCCATGTATCTCGGTGGGAGGAAATCCTCTCCAACGAATACGAAGACGAGCCTGATCTCGGTTCGCCTTCTGGGGTTCATAGCCCACGACTCACTCCACGATCCAGTGGGTCAAGTCAGATGCACCATGCAGTACCGGCAGCGGGGGCGGAAAGATACCCCTCGTACGGTCAACCCCAGGTTGACCGTGACTCCCGTGCTCTACACGATCGTGTAGCCGCTCCGGAACAGTTCTAGAGCGCGGCGTTCGCTCAGCTGGTGTTCGAGCAACCGCAAAAGAGCGCTGATACCGACTCAGTATCAGCGGTGACGACACGAAGACAAGCTGCGTCTCGTTCCGGGAACGAGACGACGGACAAGAACTACGGGTCTGTGCAGGTACAGACAGCGCTCAGGTCGGACCTGCTGCGGGAACGAACGCCGTGCTGAACAAACCATTCAGCACGCAAGCCATGGACTTGGTCCTGTGCCGACAAGCAGTCATACGGTTTGTCCAGGTCGCAATAGCAGCTTCTGTGGATAGACAAAAGCTGAGCGCTGACAATGTTGGTAGGGGTAACACAAATGAATTCAAGAAGGGTTCATTAGTTCTGTTAGCTACACAACACCTGCCACGACATGCAGTTTTGGATTTCGGAGCAAGTAAGCTTGCTCCGCGCTTCATCGGTCCGTTCACCGTGCTTGAGCGGCATCGCAACGCGTACACGTTGGACATACCGTCCAGCATGAGACTCCATCCGACATTTTACGTCGGACGGCTGAAGCCGTACACGCAACACGAGCCATCTAGTCTTGATGGCTCGCAGCGGACGACGAAGCGGCGTAAGCCAGCTTCTCGAGCGCGGCAACACGGTCGTGGAGCCTCATGACCTGCGCTCCAAGTTCCACTTGGATGTTCGACGCAGCCTGCGCGACCTGCGCCTTCTGATAGCGCTGCTCCTGCTCCTCAACGTGGTCCAAACGGCCCGATTTGACTCCACGGCAGCGACACAACGGTGGACCAGGTGGATTTCCGCGTGGTGCCGGCACTGACGGTCGGTTCCGACAGCCAACACATCACCATATCCCTTCTGGTCTGTGCGAATGGGCTCGCTCTTCCTCCGCATTTTTTAAGGGGAAACCCGGCGGTGTGGTCGTACGTGCCGCCGCATGCTCCGTCCAGGAGATCATGTGGTTCAATGAATAGGCCACGTTGGCATGGCTCAAATAATCCTTTAGACCTACCGATAGTGAGTAATCTGTTTTGCTGCTTGACGCCCTCAATACTCACAAGATGGACAACGTTCAGGACGCGCAGAGTGGCATGGGGACTAGCGTGCACTACGTGCCTCCGGGGTGTACCGGGGTAGCGCAGCCTCTGGACATCGGAGTCATGGCAACGCGCAAGACGCACCTGTGCCAGACGTGCGCTCAAGCTGCCGTACTGAACGCATTGCCGGAGAACTCCGAGGAGCGCTGGCGCTACATGTTCAACCACACCGTGCACGCCGGAGACCGGGCGCAATTCAATCAACAAGGCTGGCGCATTCTTCGGCTGTACCACTAGCACCGATGGCCAAGGTAGGCTACTATCCTACACGTTGTGGACTCGCAGGACTACGACGTTGCCAGTGTCGAGGGGGTGATACCAGATGAAGTTGAAGTGACTTTAGGCTGAGGTATCAGCCTCTGATCGAGGCGTCGAACAGATCCATCTGATAAATGCCGTTATTTTGTCAAGTCAAACTTTGTAGAGAAAAGGGAACAGGAAGATCTCTATTTAGGAAGTGTTGAGATCTTTTTACTGTTCAGATCGTTGGGGAGATGTCGGTATGATAGAAGATACCGATCAACCTGTATTCAACAGGACAACCAGCATTCGTAGCGTTCCTTTTCGTGAAAAGGTGACGAACCGACGGGCACAGAATTCCATGAAGCGCAATAATTTTGTGGACTCGTCATCTGAAAGAGGAACACGCAGGTTAGTGACGAAAAGTAGCTGCAGATAGATATTTTGATTGCTGTCCATCTTTGACGGATCAAGCGACAGTTCGACGGCAAAGCCATCGACCAATCCAAATTTAAAACATGGATGGGAGCCATTTGTAATCGTCCTCGATGAGAGCAAGGCCGTCGATTTTTAGGACTGAAGAGTTCACGTATCGTAAAATTGTTTCTGGCACGTTTATTATTTCATTCAAGAATGAAGGTTAGGGACTGAATTACGTTTGTCTAATACACGAAGGGATGGTATAACAATGTACACGCTGTTAAAAGGGGATCCAATGCAAGCTGCTCTGCCCGATGCTTATGTAACGGGGCATTAACCCGAGTGTGCATACATGACGTACACGAAGACGGGTGCGTACACAACGTACATGATGACGGGTGCTTACATGACGTACATAATGTACGCGAATACGGGCACGCACACAAAGAGAGGCGCGTACACAACGTATACAAATATGGTTATAGGCGTGTGACAACGACAGGTGCAGGAAGAACCCAGTCAGCGGTGACTAGCGAAGGAGCCGGATGATCGTGTCTCGGTCTTGATGGTCAGGCAGTCGTTTTGAAGCCGAGAATGAGAGCTCACTAAAAGATTTGCGGTACCGATCACAAGTTGTTGCTGGGTACGACCGAAGACACGAGAGGTTCAGAGAGGGCGATGGTGTAGTAGACTTGGCTTGAGAGGTGCCAAGGAGTCAGGTCGAGGTGAATGGCCCGTCGTGGCCTTGTACTTCGTCCTAGGCAACAAACGGATAGATAACGCGGGTGAACATGAACAGGAGATTACCACCACAACAAAAAACTTGGACTAACCTGAAGAAGACTACTGTGGTGATACGCGGAGAAACTCAACAAGGCAGCAGCGGAATGGCAGGTGGCATGAGACGAATTATGCCTGTCGAAACTTGTGCAGATTTTGTGGTCGGGTTACGGGATGCCGTGGGACACACCAAGGTGATCCAACGTGTGCTGCTCACTCAGTTCTACAGATGCGACGATAACAAAACTACGTAAAAGCTGGTTAAGCAGGGTCACTCTCGAAGATGCGGTCGACAAGGCCACTAAAATCGACGGTCCCAACAGACCGACAGACCGAGCAAGCCTAACGTCGTGCGACTTCAGTTCCGCCGAGAATTTCCTGCAATTTCGGGCAAGAAGCAGAAGGCGGAGAGAGAAGCCGTAATGGCGAGTGAAGATGAGTCGGAACCCCAACCGAAGCGGTAGAAGTTCAAGGCGGCAGTGAGGAAAACGGCCGATCGAAAAGAGAGCTCACAGGGATGGCATGTGTAAGCCGTTCTGGTGTAAGTCCGACTGGTGATCAGCAATGCTACAAGTGCTGGCAGAGCGGATATTGTGCGACAGCGTGTCAGAATGGTGTCGAATGCTTTGCGTGTAACAAGTCAGGGAACTTTGCGAAAGATTGTCCGGGTACGGACGCGATGATGAGGAAAGACAAGTACATGCGAACTCGTAAGCCGGTAGCGAAGTCAGCGGACAACAGGCGCTTTAAAGGGGGTACGGCGTCCGACAAAGATGTTTCCCCGGCGGAGGAAGGTCAATGAGGTTGCGGCTGTATAGGACCATACTAAGAAGCACATGGAGCCAGACACGCTGGCCGAAGAGAAGAAAGCGCGGCACGAGGTCCCGGTGAATGGGACAGAAAGAGACGACAAGAGCAAGTACGTGGAAGACAGGTAGTGACGAGTATGGGCGATCCACAGGGAGCTGGAGATTGCACGACGGACGAGGCTTGGGACGTAGCGAACATGTGTATGTGCGTGAACGACGAGTGTGTGGTCGATGTCGTGGCGGTAGCATCGGTCAGAACGATAAAGAGTAAGACGACAAGTGATGGAGTCGCTGTGGATGCCGTAGTGGTGAGCATGATGAAAGAGACGACGATGAAGAATGAGAGCGCGCTGCGCGTGACGCGGCAACTGCACGGCCCACCATGGCTTCGGTACGGGTCGTGCGTACCGACAGATTCGATGGTCCACCACACGATGAAAAGGGTGGACCTAGTGCTGAAGAAGGCGCACAAGGTGTCGAATTAGACGTTGTACCTGATGCTGGAGGAGGCGTACGGCACGCCGAGAGCGGAAAGTTGATGAAAACTATGCACTCGTTTGCGGCGAGGGGCGACACGAGCCACCCAGCGTTGACGGGCCCGAACCAGGACGACGACGAGGACATGACTGTGGTGGAACCGCGTGCGGCTCGGAAGCTTGCGCATAACCAGAAGCGGGGAAGTGTGTGCTGGTCCTACGGAGGGTAGCAGCGCAAGCAGAGCAGCAGCGGCATGTTGATGCGCCACCAAGTTGCGGTAGACACGCAACTGCTTCATGATCAAGGCACAACTGGTCTTGTTTGTCGTCCCGATATTCAACTCGTCTGCGTTGCCCAGTGACCCTTCGCCATCACGCATATCGTCGAGCGACTCGCGCAGCTTGTCCTGTTGTAGCGCGCCGCTCATCTTGAGCACTTCGACATCTTCACCGAACCGAATCCAGATACCAAGCTTCTGTTTAGACGGCAACTTAACTCAATCCTTCCGGTATTAGATAGAGATAGAAGAAGAACAAGAAAGAACGTGCAGGCAATTTCGTGCCTGTGGCACTTGTGTGTTAAGCCTACAGACTTAGATTGCGAGCGAAGGGAGTGCCGGCTCAGCTTTCTGGGTCAGACTTAATTCCTTCAAGTACGCCCAACCAGCGCCGACCCGTGTGGGCAGCAGAAACTCGCTCGTACATCCATTCACAATACACTCGTCCACTCGAATAACTTCGCTAAACGTGATCAACATCTTGAATCTCCAGATACCCGACCACGTTCAGTAGGAATCCACCGATGCCTTCCACGGAATCTACCGGCGTGGTACACTGTATTTTGTTTTCGTACAGCATCCATTCCGTACCGCCGACAGTGAATCTTGCGCCACTGCCAAGAGTTATGCTTCGTTGCTTGCCAGCCACCATCAACATTGCGGTAGGTAAGTCAGCATCCGTTGCATACCCTACGTCGTCACTTCACCAGTTTCTGCATCACTACTGTCGCGTCCACGTTGGATGAGACATATCCTTGCGCGTTCGCCGTCCCCGACCCCCGCAATCATCACAAGACTCACGTCGTCGATCCAGCCGTCGTCGCATGTGCTGCCCTAGCGCGTCATTCGTCTTGAAACGTGGTTACACACAAGTGACTACTAATTACAAGGATGGTCCTGTAAGACACACCAACGGCTCCACTTTGCAGATCACTGGTCTGCATGCATTTAGGCTTCCTCTTGACAGATAAGCATTCCTTTCTACCAATTGGAATAGCAGGATTTCGCCAGCCAATCGATGGCAGAATACCTTTCATTTACAATATCAGTATTAGGAGGAAACCCGGTCCAAACATAAATCATAAATAACAGTTCTCATATTAATCCAGAAACGGCATTAGCTTTTCTCATCCAAGTAAATCAGTAGTCTCGGTCGAAAGTATAGCTAATTTAAGTTTATGCAAACTATGCTTCCTCGTACACATGCGCTAACGTGTAAGCCGAAGTAGTGAGCACAGAATTGGTCCATCTTATTGTCCCGTTGTTCCGCTACTGCCTTGGAGGTGGGACATCACATTGACACCGGAGACGCGTCTCCGATCATGTTGAAGCGGTGGCGTCAAGCCCAGTCAGAAGACACAGTTGTGGAGGGCAACGTGAAAGTATCGCTGGCGCCGGCGTGATAGAAGTGGCAACGGCGCGTGGGAATTCTCGGTTGTGCTGGTTCGCAAAACAAACGCTCTGTGTAGATGACCGTGCCCTGAACAAGGTCACACACAAGGATATTTATGCTTCGCCACGTATCGACAAGACGCTGGATGACATGGGTGCCGCGCTGTTGTTCACTATGCTGGATCGTAAAACTGGTTACTGGCAGATACGAATGGCGGATGGAGACAAGGCCAAGATGACATTCACTACGAAGCAAGGAGTCGATTAACTCAGAAGGATGCCCTTCGGTCTATGTAATGCACCTTCGACGTTTCAGCGAATGATGAACACGGTGCTACTAGGATTGACGTGGTTCACATGGATAGTATATCTTGATTATATCGTAGAGTACACACGTGAGGGGATTGGGCGTTGCATACTTGAACCGGCATGCGTATTGGAACAGCCTTCGGCAGACGGCATCACCTTGAAGCTGAAGAAGTGCGCGTTTGCAACGCAGAGCATGGCGTACCTGGGCCACAAGCTTGCTCAGACGGTGTGCGACCTTTAACACGACTGGTGAACGCGGCGCAGGTGTGATGTTGAGGATAACCTCACGGCCGCGATCCAAGTCACGAACCATCGCTGTAGACGTACAAAGAATCCAGGATCTCCGTCGCTCGTAGATCGGCCGGTTTATACAACGCCTACTGACATTCTTCGAAGGCCGAGCGATGACTCAGGTCACGGTCTGACGCTACGAGATAGTCGAGTCGAAGAAATAAGTGGCGCGGACGGTTCGAGCGTGACTGTGGGTGTTGGGGCTACGCCTGAAGTCGCGGGCGATGATTCCGATGGCGACGGCGATGGAGAGGACGTCAGTGATACCTGCAACGCTTGGGATCACACTGAAGCAGCTACAGAATGCTTCAAGACTTGTTCAAGCGATGTCGCCAACGGTTCGTATGTAAGCTGTGACGTTTCAGACTCAGCGGAGACAGACCTCGGAGACATGGTGGTGGACTCGCACGTAATCTCGAGGGAACCGTCGCTGAACGGTGATGAGGATCCGCGTACCCGACCAAAACGGAGAGAGGCCACTACGATGGTTGTAAGCATGGACACGGATGCGGTGGCCGAACTGGACGCGACGTTCGTGTCTGCGATGCGCGTGTCTGTTGCCGAAGAAACTCAGGGCCCAGCAGAGGGTGATACTACATGTGAACACCAAGCGGCTGACGCCGGGCTAGAGGACTATGCTCATGAGCTGGCATTTTTGCCAGACTTGACCGAAACATCGCCGACGACGCTTGACTACTCAGCGCCGAATGTACAAGGTGACGAGCACACCAGTGACGAACAAAGTCGCCTGGTGGCAATGCTCAGAAGCCATGAAGAAATCATGATTGCCAGTGGAAATGCATTACCGCTACCGGCATATGGAGTGGTTTGCGCCATCGACGTCCAAGGACATCCTCCCATCAAGCAATGTGCGCGACGAGTGCCGCTACGCTATTTGCAGAAGCTGACGAACCTGCAGCGACGATTCGTATGACGGCGCAGTGTCACAAGAGTGTGGACCACACGAGATCGAGCATCGACTGGTTGTAGATATCCGGATGGGAAGCAAGGTAAGATTCGTACTGAGTTCACTTGATATCGTATACAATAAAGTGGCTGTCCGTCTGTCAGTGATACGCATTTCTGGACTTCTGGTTGACTGAAATTTATAACATACGTCAGTACAAATGAGGCATGTCCCGAGTGGTTTGAGCGAGCTTGCTCGTTTGTATATAAAATATGATGTCTTTATGATTAGATAGAATAAGACTCGTCACGCCCTATCCAGACAGAGCCGAATTTTCCCTGAAGCACTCAAGTGATCAAGCGTCTCGGTAAGCATATTTTCCTTAGTAGCTTTACAGGGTATACCTACCAGCGAACACCGACCTTCGTGAAGTAAGTGTTCGTTCCTGGTCAGACCAAGATACTGTTGGAGAGTGTGTGTTTGGTTTGGTTTGATCCCTACTTGAGAAAAGTTCGGGTACTAGATTCCTGATATTTGTGGTGTGAGTATTGATAGCATACTCTAGACGACTTCCAGCCAAAGTTATTCTCAACTTCGCGCTTCCCCATCCCCCTCTCCTTCCTCCCCCCAGCACACTCTACTCCTCACCCCGGCCTCCGCCCCTCCCCTCCCTGAACCGGCCAGACACGAG
>QOKR01000230.1:0-20463 GCA_016880985.1 Phytophthora idaei | reverse complement strand
CAAGATACTGTTGGAGAGGGTGTGTTTGGGTTGGTTTGATCCCTACTTGGAAAAAGTTCGGGTAATAAATTCCTGAAATTTGTGGGTTGAGTTTTGAAAGCATCCTTTAGACCACTTCCACCCAAAGTTTTTCCCGCCCCCCCCCCCCCCTCCCCCCGCGCAAAAGCGTTTACAACACTAGGCAACCTTCCGCTGTTGGTGCGACGGGGTATTAGAGAGAGAGAGAAAGAAAGAGAGCGGATAGACGGACAGGCGACGATCGTGCCTGTGACGTCTGTGTGTGAAGTGTACAGGCATAGATAGTGAGGGAAGCGCCGGCTCAGGGTGCTGGGTCGGACTTGGTTCCTTCAGGTACGCCCAACGTGCGCCGATCCGTATGGGCAGCAGAAACGTGCTCGTACACTGGGTTGCAGGCGATTCGTGGTGACGGTGGACGTATCTTTGGACGGGGAATCTCAAGGGTGCGGCGTACATACTGCGTGCGGGACCTGGAGACGGTGAGCCGCACTGCGAAGACGAGCTGAGTGACACGTATGAGAGAAGAGAAGTCTCTATCTTTAGATGGAGCAACCGACAAACGAGAAGCCTTTGCAACGGAAGTGCAGAGCGAACGAAGGACGAGTGACGAGTTGAATGATCGTGAGTCTATTAATAAAAAGGAGCAAATGCGTTCCGGCTACTTAGCGGTGGCCCACAGGTGTTACGGTTTAGATAGAGTCGGACGCTAGGCATGGCAACCCAGCGCAGTACTGTCGAGGAGTATAACCCGCCAGCGAGCAGGCATCCAAAGACTCATTACACCTTTTTTTTTAGGAACGCAAATTCAAGCTATCCCATTCCAGGACTCCAGACACTGTCGCTGGCTTTTGCTATAGCTCTACGCCGATCGCATTCATCAACAACGCGATGATACTGGATTGGTTGCACGAAGTGAGATGCTGGGTCCCTGGTTAGTTGTTAGGTCGAAACACATTCTTTTGTTAGATCACGCCAGCGGGCACTCGAGTCAAAGGTACAGAATGCCGCATCACAGCTTCGTACGAGCATCAAGTTCTTCTCTCTCAATGCAACGGACACGTACAACCAGCCAACCGTTTCCCTATCCAGCGTATAAAGGCGCATTGGCATATTTGTGCGAGGCGAGGGATAAGGCAGTAATCCGAGAAGGAAAATGGGCACCAAAGTCAGAGGCCTTGGCGAATTCGGGAAATAAGTTATTTTTTGAGAGGGCTGCTGAATGCATTCGCCGCATCAACCTAGCGATGGACGTCAATAATGAAAAACTGGTCTAAGAAGTCTATGCTACAATACGGCCTCGATGTTCCAGGCGACGACATACGGAGAGTTAGCCATCTGAACACCAAATTACGTGACATCGTGGATACGCATTCAGCAAACTTTGATGCCGCTTACAAGGAATCCGACGTCGAAGCAACAGAGACTCCAGAGCGGCAAATATATTACACGATATAGTTGCATCTTAATTAGTCGTGCACACAATAAAGGCAGACTATATTGGGTGCACGGCTAATTAAGGTGCAACTATATCGTGTGATATATTTGCCCATTTCGGCAGTCTCGGGCTTCCACCATCCTTATTGAGGACCTGACTAATATGGGTGGCCGTGTGCTAGCATTTCCCTCCAAAACCCTAAATACTAGAACTAGAATTGGAGCTGGCACAGCGATGTCCGAGTTTGATATAACGATATATATGCCGGTATCGGGATAGATTTTGCTGGAATTCTCGAGTGACAGATTTTAGTGGATATATTTAACGGGAATTCTCGAAAGATACGCTGCTGGCGACAAGATGCTACTGGTATTTCTAACAGGAGTTGCCGCTAAAAAGAAGGATCATTTTGGTAAAAAAAAAAAAAAACAGAAAACTAATTGCGGAAATGGAATAACCGGCTTTGCTGTTGGGCAAAGAAAGCGTGGCCTAATTACATTGTCTTATTCGTCGAGGCCTGTACATGTTCAGGATGATTATCTTGTTATTCGTTGGGAAATTGTCATAATTATCGGGGGGAAACCACTCTGTTTTAAGCTCAGAATGATCCAGCCATCTCGAAAATATTCACCTAAAGCACAACCGGTATAAGGTGCTTAATAAATTAACTGATAGTTTAGCAAACTACTGCCATGAATACCACCCAAGTTATGTCTAGGATCTAAATCAATCTCTTCTTGAAGGCATCAGTTTGGGTTTACTATGAATATGGACTGGCACCCATTTTCCACGCTGCATACCTGCAAATCCTGTTTAGTGACGGAGTGGTAAGTTTTGTTGCAAATGGATGTCGTTTGATGGAGGTTGCTGCGGCGCGTTTCTGAGCTGGTTAGAAGAAGGACGATATCATACGCAGTTTTGATTTTGGCTGGGGCCCAACGCGACAAAGACGGATGACGATCTACGCCGTCACTTACGGTGTTTTGCTGGTACGTCTGTAACAATGTAAGGTGAATGATGAGTGTTTCCTGTTAGTGTGCCAGATATATTGCTAGATCGTGATCAACGCCGCCAGAAGGAGGAGAGCGAAGGTGATGTCGCGAGAGTGTGAACGACTTGAAAGGGGAACATCGAGGAAATAAAAACACGAGACGTCGTGAGAGCACAAGGCGGACCTCCAATATAATCGCGCGTCGAGGGTATTTTGAAGAAGAGGAGTACTCCGGCGATATGAGAGCAAGCATATAAAACTTGATCTATTCAACTGTACATCGCGAAGAATATCATGCGTGTGCAGCAGATTCGAAGCAGGGGCAGGGAATGCGTTGACGCGGAGGCATTCGTTTTGAGCATATATTTTGCTTTGGCGCCCGCTTGGAGAATAAATTTCGGATATTGTAATAACATTACTTTGATCTTTCCAAATTCTAAGCTATGTATTATTTATGCAAAAAACAAAGTCGTGTTTCGCCCGAAGAAGCTCTGAAAGTTATCAGAATCTGCTTCAAATGTTTCGAAGTTTAGAACTAGTCTGTACCAGCGCATCTCCTGCGCCTGCTCTGCAGCCGCATCATCTGCACGGTTGAAGTTGTTTGATACAGCAGTAGTTTCACGAGCTAAAAAGGCAAGAGTTATCGGCCGCCACATCTGCGGATCAGATCTACATTATGCTGTCATGCATCTCCGATTGGATTCAATTTCGCTGGGATAATCAATCTGCTCAAATTCCTTCTTACAATTGATTTGATGTGTTTTTTTCATTCAAGTGTTGTATAGTTGTTACCACAACAGCAATTATTATTTTGGACGGGCATTAACTCCCGTGAACTATTCGCATGACATCCAGTACTATATTGCACACACTTAGCTGGGAGGGCGACGACCCAGGTAACCTTTGTTTACCTTATATGTCTAGTACAGGTATCAATATCCAAAGTAACAAATGTCCTAGTTCCCTGGGCATTTGTATGATCCTTCTTTGATTTTGTTCGGATATTCAGATGGGTCATTCTTTCACAGAAAATGCAATACCCACTCGGATCTCCCCGTCGCTCTGAAAATAAATTCCAGAGAAACTATTTAAAGTACTATCGGGTCATTCGCTGTCCTTTACCAGCGCTGGAGACTCTCCAGTCACGAATACAACCGTAGCTGCAATGTCAATGCTACCACCCTGTAGTACGCTTGTAACCTTTGCTGGATACAACAACTGAGGCGCCTAACACTGAAGGAATTTACTACTTGGATAAAAAAAGTTAGAGTTTCAAGTGGTATTTTTTAGCTGAACTATAGCGTCCTGGCATGGAAACCATGCCTTATCGATAAACGATCCTGTGTTGTTGCGGAACTGCTATCATCGGAAATCGGATTTTGGATGGAGTACGCTGAATTAAATAGCTCGTAAGTTTGTACTCATGGTATATTATAACATTCTTCGAGCCACCATTCCTAATTTCTCGTATAACGTAATTTGCTTTTATAGCTAAGTTATGAAGCTACGAAAACTAGCATTAAGCCTGCAGCAATGCCGTAAATACGTAAAGCATACTTCACGCCGCTAGTTGATGTCAGACGCAGTCCGAACTGTGCCTTTGTAAGCGGAAATGACAAAATACACCTGAGTAAACACTTTATGCTGGCCGTGTTGAGTTTAGACGGGCCCACCCAATTAGAATACGACTCGTACGTACCCGCAATACGATATAGTAGCTATTAGTTGATGTGATGTACCAGCCGTGGCACCGCACCCTCGCTGCATTTTCTCGAAATTGAAACGACCCCCCCCCTACATACTGATCCCGCTGGGACGAATAGCTGCGCAGCTAATGATATGACCAATGATACAGACTATATTCAAATACCATCGTCTTATGAATGAAAATGCTTAGTATAAAACGCAATTAAGATCATTGGCTATTGATTTAACCTCACTCTGCGTGGATCTAGACCTCTCACGAGACAGAATGGATATGAGGCTAGAGGTGGCACCGCTTGTACAAGATGCGTAGATGTGATTCGCGCCCAGATTTGCCTTCTAACCCGAAAAAACGACTCCAAAACAGCGTCTCAAAGTGGACTCTTTCGAATAATGGACACCTCGCTAGGCGTACAGGTTGCGTCAGGTAACGCTTCATGTCCTGGTAAAGGTTGTCATATCTAATGACGTATCGGCTCCGCCGATACTGCGACGCTTCATGTCTTGTCTGACCGATGGTATTGGTTGTACACCGTTTCTCTCAGAGCTTTGGGATCGGCCAAATTCCATTATTTGTATTTAGGAGCACTTTAAGTAGTACAATGCCGTGCTTTGCATGGGGAAACTCTGACATTTCGCTTTGTACGTGGCAGTTAACCGATAACTAAAATATCATTTGAAAAAAATGTTTTGTTTGGGTGTGCAGTAAACGGGTGCAATTTTGGTTTTTGGCTACAGGTAAAGTCCACATTGGTGTGAGGGGTAAGGGCTACGGGCGGTGGATATTATCACGTGTTCGCAGCGGTCTCTCGGTTCCGGAATCATTTACGTTTTAGAGGGAAATATACAATGCAGGCGTTGTTAACTTTTATTAAAACGTCACCTACTAAATTCCGCCGATAGGGCAATAGTGTTAGGTGCAATAATCGTTGTTGTTAGCTAGACTAAATGACTTTAATGTACCTCACTGAGAATAATAGATACAAGAACCCGTCAGCTTATTGCATTTTTCAACAGCAAAAAATGTTCATTGTGGTATGGATTCGGTTGGTATGTGTCGATGTGTAACAATGTATCCGTTCGTGTGAACATATCGTTTTGATATATTTACGCCTGCGGAGGTTGGCAGCGGGTGTGTGTATTCGTGCCTTCACATGATATGCAGACCGACGGCGGATAGGCTTAGTCAGTTGAAACACATTTGATAAATGCCGACCGAATTAATATCTCTTTGGAGATTTTCTCTTTAGCAAAATGAACGAGGCGCTGTCTTCGGCGTATTCCGTGAGCCCAGGGCTGTGAATATAGAGGTTGTTTACCTCACCTCTGGAACAATCGATTTTTGCAATCTTAACCATTTAATTACTCTTTATTGCAATATATTGTCCTAACATATATTTCTGCGGTATTGTCGTGTTTTTTTTAATTCTGCTTAATCGCTTCTACATATCACTAGGTTCCAGTTGAGCTTAAATAACATAACTACTTCATGGGTCTCATGACTCACGACTTCTACAAGTATTTTTCAGTTCTTTTGACGGTCGAATATATCATTCAGCAGATATTGTCATCGTTTAGATTAATGGAGGTGCGTGATGAAGATTTCGTTCCAGACGTAAATATGAACCTCTACTTATCGAGTTTCCGTTTTCGAAAGTGAATTGCTATAAAGCGAAAACTGGTGTTGATATATTCTGCAAAAACATGAACCTAATATTATAACTCACCTCTTGCCACCCTACCAGGGGCCAGGACTGGGCGATCAGCCCGAGTCTGCGGCAACCAACACTCGTTGCAGACAGTAGAGGAACGCCTGTTGACGATGTAGTGGTGGTGGAGGTGACAATATGATTGACCCTTTCCGTGTGCGATGATGCTCGTCAACGTAGTTACTGCAGTAGGAGATAGTGTCTGCCATAGTAGAAGGTGTTGTTGGAAACTGTTAGTTGTGGCTGATGTGTGTTCTCCGGGCAAAGCTCGGTATCAGCGGGATTCGTATTTTAAAATACATGTCCTGTAGAATTGATCAATGTTGCCCGTGTGAGTGACATCATGTCGTTGCATTGGGCTACAAGCAACATCGTATTGCGTGCGGGCATGATTGTACCGTGTTGACAAGGGTACATCTTTCTTTTGGTGCTATCGTTTCAAAAATCGGACCTCGAGTTGAATCACCATAACAACTCTGGATTAAAACCCAGAGAACCGTCAATCTTAGAGCACACAAACTGACTACTATTGTATTTCGGACTACTGAAATATAAATAAATATTAACCCTTCCGTGCGCCACCTATCTAAACTATACTATACAAGGTAAAGTAATTTTCTTCTTAAACAGCGTTCTTTTACAAAACCACGGTACTTGTTTCGCCAATCTCTTGCAACACATCATTTAGGATGCTTTGATGATGCAACTGGATACATTAATCTAACTTGACTAAAATATTCTTATATGATTACAAATCGTACAGTTTTTTTCTATGTCAGTTGAACTTTTGTTAAAGGGCGCTGGCTGCGCTCTTTTAGGGGCTCATTCCTCCCTGTCTTTGCGATGCTCCCGTCAAGGCGCTCCTAGCGCCTTTTCGCCACGAAAGGGTTACTATTCGAATGTGATGGGTTATGTCGTCCCACGTCAAGTTTACAACATAACAAATTCCCAGATCTGTCGCTTCCAACCAAATTCGACACTCACTCGTCCTTTCGAGTCGCCGTGCGCGGCAATGAATCTGTAGACATCCCCAAGGGCGTGATCAAGGGTCATGCCATCGAGTGCAAACTACCGGCCGACCTCGACACTGATGACGCTGCGGTGGTTTGACGCGCCCACGACGGGCAGAAGCGGCGGCTACTGAAGCTTGGTCGCCATCCGTCACAGTGAATCCAAGATCGATCCCTTCGTCGACGACCTGTAGCACAGCTACAGGCGTCTCCGAACGTAATAAAAATAGTCGACCGTCTCCGGTTCGCACAAGTTAGTGACGTCGACATGGACGGTGTGCTACCGCGTAGAAGGAGGCGTTTACGGCTACGATCTCGAGGAACGGATCGCGCGCACCTCAAATGTTGTGCCCGCCAAGCCCAATATTTGGTAGCGATAACTGTATTGCATCAACTTGTCCACGCACTAAAATTACAGCTTCATGATTTTTTAGCAGCTTACTCACTTAGAACGCTTCACATGTAATCGATACACACGACGAATATGGTCTTTACATAAAGCAAAATACTTATCTAATGTACAAAGGTCTGAATGACCCACTCAATCACAATTTCAAATGTAAACTATTAATACTAATACATATATATTTTTATCGCAACCCTAGCTTCATTAGTTCGTTAGCTTCGCTGAAGTTACCCCCTTTTTTCCCAAAAGCCTATCGGTGTTGATAGCTCTTCAGAAAGCATGCACCTTTTTCCAGTTATTAGTGAATAGCAACTAGAAGTTGTATGCGTAAGAGCGGTGAAGACCACATTGACCGACCCGCGAATTAATCCTGATGAAGCCGAACGTACTTCGTAACCGAACCACTATCAGGAAAACTGATCTGTATTCTAAAACTCGTTTGTAATTTAAAGAAACGACTATTATACCCGTCTCTCCAACATCCAGTGTGATGTAGTGAATCACTAAACTGTCACTAGACACATAGCGAGCCAACGCACACAGCATTACGCCTTCCACAAGGGCCAGCAAAAATTGGGGCGCCCTGAAGGAACCAAGTTTGACCCAGCCCCCTGAGCCGGCGCTTGCTTCGCTGGGCACGGCACTTCGGTAGCTCGCCAGCCTTCTCTCTGCGCACGTCTCTTTCACTTTCGTGGACTTCACAAACTCGAATTAGCCCCGCATGGTCTCTTCCGGACGCTTATTGTTCCTCCTTGATGCTCGTGGCAAATCCAATGCGGTTTGCCATAACGGTTCCGACGGTGTAGAACCCAATCAGTACAAATTGAATCCCCAACACAACACTTATCTAGATTCGATCAGTAACCACAAGCCCAAATCCCTTGTCTTGGCCTTCGGGGTAAGCTGCCTACAAGCTGCGCACGACCGCCGCCGGTCCGGACTGCTTGTGAATGAATTTTTGATCATCAATGTGTTGCTTCTTTTCAACGTAGAACTCAAACATGTAAAATTCAGTAGATACACAGCATAGCAAATTCATGAGACGCATCATACAACTTAGTAGCTTCCATCGCAGTGAGCGGTACCTGATGCAGTACGCATTACGAGCACAGCAAAACATAAACAGCTGTGGTCCTCATTTTCACGGCGCATCTTATATGTATACCTAGGTAGTGCTGAAAGAGGAGCGCAAACGAAGCATAGCCTCATCGAACGCAATCTCGGTAGGAGGGATGAAGAATGTGCGCAGCAGGATATGTACAATCTTGCAAATCTTCCATGCTCTGTCGGGCTTGGCCCGTGGATACAGATGATTGGAAATATGGAGATTTTGGGAAATTTCCATAAAGTGGTCAAGCTTCCTGTAGGTACCTCGATCAATTCCGCTTTCGTCAGACTGCTTCCAGTGATTCGAAATATTCTTGCGGTTCGGCTGAATGGATCGAGCAAGTAATAGGTAATAAACATGTGCAGCTCGTGTAGAAGGCGGGCCTGAACGCCATCAGACTCATGCGCACATCTCTCTGGGTCCGAACAGAGACCGCGTCCTCTGGCCGGCGACGCTGCATATTCTTTCTGCGTTGCAAAATAGGCTTCCACTCGTACTACAAGCTGTTCGTGCCTGTAGTTATTGCGACAGACAGCAATGTATTGCCAAAGTGCAACTGGCATGAATAATCACAAAACAGAACTATTGAGGAATCTCCACACTTCATTGCTTCTGGCGTAGGTCCATGTAGCTCTCTTCGTAAACCAGTGTGGTTATTGTACTCTCCAAAGGGTTCGTAGGGAGTTGATATGTACTCGAACACGTCTGGGTACACTAGGTCGCCGTCCTGTGCTCGCGAAGCTTGTTCATGTCCTCCCCCACAACATCACCAGCCAACTTCTCCAAAGATGTAAGCAACTTTTTAGCGCTCTGCAGTCACAGCATGCGAGTTTGGATCCCTTGGTGAGCCTACATCAGCCGCATCGTCGGCAGCATCACCATCCACACTCTCTTCTTCCGTATCCGACTCGTCATTGTCAACAATGTTGTCCTGAGCCGAGAGTTAAGGTCTCCGAACTCTTCAGGGTCTTCAACGTCTTCAAGTATATTCCAATCGTCCTCAGAATCACTTGACATTATACTGCCACCTGAAATGCGTAATATACTACACACCGTATACAATAAAGTAAACAACTTGTATATGCATCGTATTCAAACGCATACCTGCTGAAGTATTGCCGATTTCGTTGGTGCGCGTTCTCGATCGTCCCTATCATCAGATGAGTCGAAAAGAGAGATTATGTCCGAAGGTTCATCGGCACTTGTTGGGAAGGAGGTGATACTCATCCTCTTCATTGGCTTTAGTCACTTCTTCACTGGAGGCTGTATCCTCACCTGCAAAAACCAAATACCTAAATGTTAGTAAGAAAAATACTGTTCTCTTTGTTTCCAGCTAGCGTACCGTCAGTAGGACGCTCAGTCGTACTTCCGGACGCCACAGTCACAGACGTAGAAGCTCACACCCGGTGGTGTCTGGGCACCCTGCGAACCAGCGGCTTTGTGAGTCAATGTTAGTGATGCCGCTATCATCTCTGGGGTTTGCAGCGAAGCAGACCCAACAACAAATAGTCGGTTAGAACCTCTACTTTACAGAATTAGGCAAACAACAACACATTGTGCGGTACGTGCAGCGCTGACCCGCTCATGCCCTGCTATCGACGATTGAAGTACAATAATGACAAGCGTAAATACGTTAGGCACCTGCAATAGTTTCAAACACGCTTAGCAGGGCACCTACCAGATGCATAATGGACCAGCACGCTACCGTCACTGACACACACAAAAAAGTCCGTGCCCTTGATGCCGTTCGGGTTCCTGCCCGGTGGCAGAACCTTCATTGCGTCTCGATTGAAGAAGCAGATGGAGGCTTATGTTTTTATCTTGCTCCACACTGCTCTCCACGCAACTGCCCTGCTACCCGCAATGCGCCGCGCACGCTGTTTTGTGCGAGTACGGACCATTGTGTCCCAACTCTTGATAATCCCAAACTGACTGGCTGAAAATGGGCGGGGGGGGGGCACAGTCACTCACACCAACCCTGAAAAAATGGTAAATTTGGCCAAACCCGACACTCGCCAATCTCGCGGATGCATTGGCACATCATACATAAACAATACCCGGTTTTGATTATTTTTTTTGGTGTTGAGGGTGATAAGAGCACGCGCAAATATTTTTCGACTTTTACAGAAACCAAGTATAACTTGATCCTTACGCTGTATATATACAACTTAGAGTTGTAGTTAATCCTATCCAGAGGATTTGCTAGCCCAACGTTTGCAGCCAACCGGATTGAAGGGGTCAAGACTTGAGTTCACTATTGCGGGCTTCCTGAGCCTATTGTCTAAGCCAGTAACGGTAACGCCAGCCCCGTTACACCTGGTAGCAGCACGTCGTAGTCCTCCCAACGACCTAGTCCAAGATGAGCCAAGCCCAAATCTTCGGCGTGACTCTGAAGCATGAAAACATGTGCTTTCGTTTTAGATCTACCGGTGATTCCTTCTTTTGATCCACTGCCGATTGCTTAACCCGTCGCGGTATAAAAGCACATGTTGTGATCTTTACGGGGTCCTGCAGAAAAAGGGTGGAATCAGCTTCCTTAAAGGGCACATTTTGCGTCCTTTTGCGAAGGTTCAACTGATTATGTACCCTCTTTAAATCATCGATATTTCAGTACGATTCGTTAACATTCAAGAGTACTTTATTCAAGTAAGATTCATGTATCCGATTGGAATCTTCAAATATTTGTTACAAGCGATGGTCCAAATCAAGTACCGTGAATTTGTAAAATGGCTCAAAAATCGCCCTTGTATGAGGAAACGACTTAGGTTTGTAAAGTATAATTTACATAGGAGACTCGCGAAAGGGTTAATTCCTTTTACTGGCACTTCTTGCGTAAGCAATCTCCGCTGTTAGAGAACAATCGGAGGGTTGCTTGGAAGACTTCACTCTCTGGCTCTTCTCGAATGGACACGATCTTATGCACAGGATTGTCTTCATCGAACACACTTTCATCAGCAGACTGTACATCACACTTTGTCGCTCGGTGGCCGGCACGGCGCTGCTGCCACGCTCTCTGCGATGCTCATGTTTTTACTCTTCAGTATCTGGAGCACTGCGTCGGTCACTATACCGGCTGGCCGCTCCTTAAACTCGTCGGTCACCGGCCTATTCACTCGCTGGCTTCTTGGTTTCCTGGCTTATTTAAAAGAGTACTTTTATACAAAGTTTTTCGAATGTATAATTACAAAAAGATGCAGGGCTTTGCTAAACCGCGCACATGCATACTTTACAATTCATATCGTGTCATTCCGCTATTTCCGATCATACAGCGCAGGACAATGCCCTTCCCGCAAATACGATGGAGGCTCAAGGAAACCCCTCAAACGAAAAGTAGTAGGCTAAACGGAATTCCGAGCCGAGCCGACCCAACTGGTTGACGATGATTGAGAGTGATCCAAGCATAACGACCCCAGGGTGATCCGCGCAGTTTCTACGATATCAAGCCGTGTCACGTCCGTGATAAGTGAAGACCACGAAACCGAGGAAGTGAAGTGTTACGCATTGCCGATGGGAGCATTGGTGGTAGCCAAAGTCACGAAGCACGAGGGCAGCGCATTGCAGAGGGGACCATTTGTGGTAATATTTGCTGGAGGCGGCTTACCGCGCAAACTCACTATCTTTTGATTTGATCATTTTTATGCGTGGATAACCGGGCATGCGCACAACGACAGCAAGCCGCATTATGACAATCGGAGTTGGAGGGTCTAATACTACCTGCGCCACGTATCCACGATATGGATCGACCAGCTCAACTCATTAGCTTGTTGCTACAGTTTACATTCTACAAGGCCCAGAACAATTTTACACATAACTCTACGCTTCGACCAAGCCCGAAAGTTTTGGCAGATTCGTGACTATAGTTTGTCCATGTCATGCACGTGGATCCAGATTCCTGGTTCAATCAGCTGCAAGTTAAGAAGAAACGATTTAAAGTTTACAACGTCGATTAGGCCACGATGGTAATACATGAACAGAAGAATCGACCTGTTCTTTCTCACTAATCCGCTAGTTGGGAACAGGGCGATTCTTCCCCGAGCGTGCGCCTCTCGAGGGGCGCGCTTGCGTTTTGGCGCCAAGAATGGCTGGCTCTAACCTATCGGTCAGCAAAAAAGATCTGACAGGTATTGCACGCTGCCAGGGTTGAGCTGTGTTCCAACCTGACAACAGCCAATAGGAGAGCGCCTTTCTCACAGATACTGGATACATTGTAGGTTATATGTCCAATTTCGTAGCTGATTTGCGTTGTAACGCCCGGTGGTGAGTGAAAGGGCTTACAACAGCATACTTTCCGACGGTTTTGAAGTATACTTTAATCAATAGACCGGCTTATTCTGTTCTCTGAATATTTATATTCAGAATTTAGGGGGCGATCGGGGACCATCGGGTATCCTGTATAATCGCATAAATAGTACTCATTTGGCATGGTGTACTTAATGACGTATATATAATGCCATTTGAAAGACCGTAATACCTTATTACCAGTTGCATCTTTTTCCAAAATAGCGAATGTTGACCCAGTCAGTGAAAACGACATTTGCTCAACATTTACGGTACTAGTTGCAATAACGGCTATTCTGTCTATAGGGTTTAGAGCACGCCATCTGAAGTACACCAACATTTGGAGTAGACCTCTCAGACGGGCCGCGGTTGCGGATTTACCTTGGTCGGCCGTCAAGATGCCACGCCAAGGACTGATTTTGCTTCAAATAGACTGCTCTTTGCACCACCTCGTACGGCCGTCCTCAGAAATTGGTGGTAGGGTTGTCGGCTTCATGAGGTCTGGTCTCGTTTTAGGCCAATTCGTGGGCTGAGATGAGACCAATTCGGAACGTAACCTGTGGTAGGAATATACCCAAACTGATCTGCAAAAAAAAAAAATGTATTGCTAAAGTTTGGTTGAAATTGATGTAAGAAACGAGTCTGCCAGCCTTTTCTCGGAACCATGGGATTCCCCTCCGGTTTGGACGATGCAAGACAGACTGTTTCCCAACCCGGCGCCTCACGCTTGTATTAAGGAATCCGCTTATATCGCTTCTATGAGACCTCGGACATTCAGAGTTGTCCCCTGACTTTTGAAGGATATTTTACTTTCGTAAGGTGCTCCTAAGACCACACCCAAGACATCAGTCACGCTGATGAGTCGGTAAATTAAACGCCGCGACGGAGCAGTACCTCTCAGTCACAGTTCACAGGTTAAGCAAAAACTATATCCGAGTTAATTTTAAAGAGCGACGGCAAGGCCAAGAAATAGTTTTTTGATAGAGATTTTGCGGCGGAGCCATCTCGTTTGCTAATTAGTATACGCCAGTCATCAGCTATATTGTGTGCTTTGAGGACTAGTTGGCCATGACCCAATCGGAGCCCGTTACAATTCCTCTGGTCGGTCTCGAATCGGGCCACTAACTTGAAACGAGATCAGGCCTCTCGGTGATCCGAAAATGTCTCCCCGCTTTGTTGCTCTTGCATGTGAAACACTCCATCTGCTGTTGCAGGTGTTTGCGGTCGTGACAACGAAGACTTTGGTAGTGGGTAGGCGTTGTCGGCTCAAACACGTATGCCTTAAAACGCGCTTCGACACCGCATTTCTCTATTATGTTTTGCCAGTTCTGACACGGCACGGCATCACAGTTATTAATTTTATTCCCTCCCCACATGCAATTTAACAGTTCCGTTGCTGGTAGATCGCTACTTGTAAAATAGCTAGCTGAATTAGAAACGCTAAGAAATGAAAAGAAAAAACACACGTTACGGGCTGCCATATTCTAGCGAAGCTTGCTAGTCTTGTCTTGGTCTGTTCGATGCTTCCGTTTGTCCAAGCAAAGTAATCTTGCTAGTCGTGCCTCGATTTTTCGCCGCTCTGCCTCTCGCTTTAGCTGTCTGTAGTGTGCTCTTGCTGAAACCAACGTCGCTGTTGACAGGCAGCTCCTCTTCGTCGTCGCGTCCAGAGTTTTTCGTTTCCCGTCTTGGGCCTGCACTGTCCTTGCTCTTCTCCAAGTCGGTGGTTCCAACAACCAGGTTCAGATTGTTCGACTTGTCGTTGCCCTCGCGGGGACTGCTGTCCGTTTGAGGGGGTAGGGCTCGGTTGTGGAGGATTAGAGCTCGTATCGACAGCGCCACCAGCCTTTCCCTCCTCAAGGCTGGCCTCCGGATGAGCTATGGAGGGCTAGGTATCTGTTCCACCCTTCTCCTGGCTATCTCCAATCGTCCGATCTCCATTGCTCACGCTGCCGTTGCTACCGTCAGCGACATCGTCGTCATCGACTCTCGTCACTAGTTCCACATGGTTTGCATTACTTGGGCCAAATTCACGTGCCCTTGCGATCTCGCATACAACTTTACCCCCGTCACACGCCGACTTAGCTTTCAGCTCCATCTGGAATGTCGGTGACAGCGATTGCAGTTGGATTGTGCGTTCTAGCGTCGTTCGTCTAAACCGACAAACGGAACAGGTACTTGGCGTTCGTACGGAACTCCGACGCTGGGATCTTTGCCCTCTAAACAGGCGTTAGCTCGTTGATTTTGGACTCCCCGAGCCAGAGCACCACACCACCATGGAACTCTTCTTTGAACGCGATGAACATATCCAGTGCGATGGCAGTAAGTCGCTTCTTGGCATCACGGCCGAGCATCTTCACAATGCCGGGAGCTCGTACGTAGATTGGTAGTCGTGGGGATGCATCGATTTCGTAGTCGATTTCCTGCTGAAGATCGTCGGCGAGACGCATGTCGTCTTTGCTTGGCAAATTTCGAAGTGCCATTGCAGGAGAGCAAACCAGTGCTACAGGGCCGACGGCAGTACACAACACTAAACAGGGCCAAGTCGACATGTTGGTATATTCGCTTCCGTTTTTGTGGTGCTTCTGAAGTGCAGATGACTACGCTAAATGGTCATATTGGATGGCCGTCTAGTCTCAAAACTTGCATCGAGTGTTCGTCTATGATTCTAAGTCCCGTTACCAACTCGCTTCCATTTTTTGCTGTTGCTACGGAAATGCATGCCGCCGAGTCAAAAAGATTTGAGCCGGGCCTAGTGGATGATAAGCAACTCGCGAAGCTCACATCGTTTCTTCGTCAATGATTCTAGATAACGTTACCAACTCGCTTCCATTTTTGTTGTTACTACGGAAATGCATGCAACTGAGTCAAACTGATTTGAGCCGGTCTAGCCTCAAAGCTCGCTGTTTCCTTATCCGCAATTTGCAGATTGTGGTTGTCATGACGAAGATTGCAGCGTTGTCTTGCACTTGCCGTATGTGCACTTGATGGTTTGTAATGTAATTCGTTACAGCAGCGGAACCAATCACTGACAACATTTTGCGTTTTGCGGCTAGGCAGAATGCCATCACGGAATTGCTCGTGCTCCTGTTCGCAAGAACCGATTTGACACTCGAACTTGACTTGCAAGCCCCAATGATGCGATTCATGCACTAACGCTAGGCTAGCTGAATCTAACGAGCGAGACCGAAGCTCAAAGCGAGTATCCCGAGCATCTATGACTGAAAAGGAGCGATTGGAGGAGCTCGCAATGTCAAAACGCCGGCGTTCAAAGCTGCCCCATCCAGAAACTGGTGTGGTTGATTCAGTTTCTAATCTATTGGAAAACTATCAAATTATTGAGGAGCGTGTATACCAACTCGGGAGCAAAAACCTTTCGGCTGAAGCCATGGAGGAGTTTGTGAGCTGTGTGTGCGACTGTTTTCACGCAAAACCTAAAATCTACGACGACCTACTTGGCACACGTAGCGCTTTCATTCGAGCCGCAAAAGCGCGTCTAAAGCTTCCACCCAACGTTCCCGCTGGGCTTCAAAAATACTATGATGTGTCTGATATTGATCCGCGCCTTGGAGGATTACTCCTGCCAAGGGCTGGTATAATTGCTTCTGACAGTAAGGTACTTCTCCGGATATGCAGCTCCTGTCGTACTTATTTGCTCGACAGGAAGCGCATCAACCCACCAAAATATGCTATTGCATATATGGGGCAATTTCCAAGTGACATGGGAGATACTACCTTCACTGAGAATGCGATGTTAAATCTATCGCAGCCAATGCATTTCATCTCCGTTGTGCGTGGTGCAAAGCATGCCTCTCTTCGATCTCACGTGTATTTTGTTCGAGCTGACCCAGCTCCACCTGCACAACGTCTACCTCGTGATGTTGCAGCGGAGACTGTAGTCGCCGTGACGATGGTCGGAGCAACAACTCCCGCGCAGATGCCGGCAACACTAAAAATATATGATGTTTGTGTGCTACGGCTACGAAAACATCTTGATTGGTATCGGAGGAACAACCAGATGTTCTCTAATATCAACGAACCGCCTGACTGGGAAACGACAGTGTCTACAATGCGGACCCGAATCGTAGTCGATCACTGCGAAGACGAGCAACAGGTGCGATCTGCTTGTGATGCGAGTGAAACCGAGAAACCTCCTGAAGTTAACCACGGTATTTGAACACGTCGTGCCCACAAAATCACGACAACTCTGAAATGGATCGCCATATCTTAGCGAGTACGCCTGAACCAGGTAGCCAACCAACCAGTAAGGTGAACAGTTCCAGTTATCCAGAAATTGGAGAATGTACCTCAAATCGAGCTGGGGCTACTGGAGTTAGCACCAATGAATTGCATGACGATACTGCAGATATATCCCGTGATGGTGGATTGGCGTACTACTGGGGACTCTCCGGTGCTGAATAGCTTGACCGGGCTATATGGCGACATAATGTACCTGTTCCAGTACATTATGACCTCTCAGTACAAGATGAATTATGCGAGCACGCCGCTGTCGGTACAATAAGTGATTTTGGGCTGATTGATGTGTCCAGGGGCTTTGAAATTGTGTTGCAGAAGGGAAAAAAAGAAAAAGCAAGTCGTCGTATATTGGTCGTCAGTGATTCTATCCGATTTCACACAGCTTTTTGGACAAATTCATTTTGTGAACGGTGTCCGTACGGTCGTGGAGGTCCTGATTAGTCTGCCCTAGGTTATCAAGTACTGTCTTCGATTGTCCTCGCGCAAACACTCACATCATCGTTCCTTTGCCATGGTTGCGTTTGACGTTCTTGCAAGAAATAGTACATTACAAGCTATCTTCATTAAAGCAAATATATTGCCTTAAACGATGGGGAATGTTGCAAGTGTGTCACGAGATGAATTGGAAAAAATATGTGCGATATCAACAAGATCGACGTCAAGCACTTTCTCAAAAGCAGCGACTTCGTCAATCACCCGAGATGGATAGGAGCATTCGTGATCTATGCGCAAACATTTCAACGGGAATGCGGTCATTTGGGGGTCAAACGAAGAGCGTTCTGAGGCACGTGCAGACTAGTTCTCGATGCAGTTGAAATTTGGCCAGCCAACTATTTTCTTTACGATATCACCAGATAGCGCTAGCACTTACAGGATCGCTAATATTGCTGGAAACATCACGAGTCGTGTCCTCGCGGAAATGGACAATGACTTGCAGAAATGTCTGACTTACACAATATATAGATTAGGATAATTGCAACCCCGAACCCGTACATTTGCGCACGGTAAGTGTTTTCGTTTTACGATCTGCCGACCACCGGACATCGCGCAAATCCATTTCCAATTCATGTATTTGCCCTCGATACAGCTATTTTGACTATTTGATGAACGTGTGTATCGAGGTGGTGCTGAATTGGAACGCAAAAACGGGTTGCCCTCGAATTGAGCCTGGTTTATTCGGTTGTACTACGGCATTTGTTTCAGCAACGGAGACTCAAAGCTCTACAGGATCACTTCATTCGCATATGCTGATCTGGGTTGAGGGAATGCTGTCAACGGTCAACAAGTACTATGCAATGTGTGCATCAGAAAATTTTCGCAACGCACTGGTTAAGTATGTTGACGCCATTGCACATCTAGTATTCCTCTTCATCTTAGCTCCTCTCCATCGTGTGCGAGCAACTCAATTGGGGCGCTTGGGTTCAAGCGTCGAGCATTTCGAAAGCCTCGTAGAGAGCTTTGAGAGCTTTGATTTCTGTATGCGCGAAGTGTAGAGATAGTTTCGGCGGAAGTGAACTGATCACGAAAAGCGCACAGCGAGCCGCCAGTAGGTTAGATGATACAGGCTGCGGTGATGGAATTGGAGAATCCTCTGACGAGTGCGTCGGAGTTGACGTCGCTTCCAGCCATGAGCTGGATGCGCTTCGCGAAGGACCCGTACGATGGACGCATTCTTTCGGATCTCGAAAGGATGAAGTGCGAAGCGGAGGAGTTGAGGCAACTCCACGCTGCGAGTACCACTGAGTGGGAGGACACTCTCAGTGCGAAGACGAAGAAGGAGCGCTCCGACGGGCAGAGCTGGGACGCGCTGAAGGCGAGTCCCTTCTACGGCGTTCTGCGGGAGCACAAGGATGTGCTCCTGGGCGAGATTCCTGCGGAGCTTCCGCAGGACAAGGGAATACAGCTCGAGATTGACCTCGTGCCGGGTACGAAGTACTGTGTGACGCGGCAGTGGCCTCTGTCGCGAGATCAAGTGAAGGCGATCGACGACTTCTTCGAGAGTCGTCGTCAGGCAGGGCAAGTGCGGGAATCGAAGTCCCCGCACAGTGCACCAACGTTCTGTGTCAAGACGCCACAGGGC
Source organism: Phytophthora idaei (assembly GCA_016880985.1). Lineage (NCBI taxonomy): Eukaryota > Oomycota > Peronosporomycetes > Peronosporales > Peronosporaceae > Phytophthora > Phytophthora idaei. The sequence continues at coordinate 1,470 of QOKR01000230.1, read as the reverse complement.
GGATGGCGCATCGTTCATGCTTACAACAAGCTGAACGATGCGACGATACCGGCGCAGACGCCGATACCACGAAAAGATGTGATCATCGATTCGATGGCCAAGAGCACCATCTACAGTACTCTTGATCTGCGCGACGGATTCTATCCTCGTAATGCCGCAGGGACTGAAGAACGCCCTGCTACCTTCAATAGATGCGTGACGCATCTATTGCGCTTGGTGCGCGACTTCGCACCGAGTTACTTCGACGATGTGTTCGTTCACAGCCGGGCTGTGAACGGGAAGACTGACGTTGAGGTGCACAAGGAGCACCTCCGGAAGCTGCTAGGGCTCATGCGTAAGAATAAGCTCTATGCGAACCTGAAGAAGTGTATCTTCGGGGCGAGCGAGATACCCATTTTCGGGTGTCTCGTCGGGAAGAACGGCGTACGCCCTGACCCAGAGAAGGTCAGAGTGATAAATGAATGGCCTACGCTATTCAATGTCAAGGGACTGAGGCAGTTCCTTGGGCTTGCAACGTACATGTGCGAGTACGTTGAGAACTATGCGGGCAAGATTCGCCCGCTGTCGCAGCTTCTAAAGAAGGAAGCTGAGTGGAAGTGGACTGCTGAGTGTCAGCAGGCCTTCGATGCAGTCAAGCAGGGCTTGACTGAAGCGCCGATCTTGGCAGTGGCTGACCAAGATCGTCCGTTCCACGTCGTGTGTGACGCATCCGACTTTGCGATCGGATGCGCGTTGATGCAACACGATCGCGAGGGTCGTGATCGTGTGGTCTACTATCAGTCGCGTCAGCTGAAGCCAACTGAGCGCAACTACCCCGTACATGACAAGGAGCTCCTTGCCATGAAGAATGCACTCACGAATTTCCGAGTGTATCTACTTGGGAGTGGACCGTTCGTGGTCTACACCGACCACGCTTCACTGCGAACTGCGGCGAAGTCGCCACACATCTCGCAACGGATGGCGAGATGGTTGTCGTTCTTCGCAGAGTGTGACTTCCGGGTTGAATACGAACCCGGAAGGTTGAACGTCGTGGCCGACGCATTGTCACGTCGTCCAGATTATGCTGTGAAGACAGCCGACACCAATCGGATTGGCGTCGAGCGTGTGAGTGCTCCGTCGTCGTCGTTGATCGACGACGTGAAGGCCGCGTATGCGAGTGACGCAGACGCGAAGCAGTTGCTGAGCTACGCCTCAGCACCTTCCGGCGAGGCGCGTCGGAAGTTGGCACCACACCCTAGAGCTCGTGCACATCGTTATCGTGTGCACGAAGGACTGCTGCTATACAGCGCAGTGGACGACGATGTGATTCGCATCGTCGTGCCGGACGACTATGATCTGCGGATGCGGATCATGTACGAGTATCACGATGCCCCTACGGCAGGGCATCCTGGTCGTGAGAAGACATACGTGCTTCTCACGCGTGACTTCTACTGGAATCACCAGTACAAGTTGGTGCGCAAGTACGTACGT